>PVJH01000057.1:0-38223 GCA_004026705.1 Nesogale talazaci | reverse complement strand
TAAAACAATACATTTATTTACCCTTATTTTGCCTAGAACTGTGCTGCAGCCCCAGCACTGCCCCAGGGGCCCTTGCTTCATGCTCAACCCAGCAGGCCCTGGTGGCACTGGCCGATGTATTCATGAGCTCTCAGGCTGGGATCCCACAGCCCAGTGTGCCTCTGACGTGGTGACTCGTGCTGAGACCATAGAGCTGCACATAGAGTTTGGAAGTGTGATGCCATCAGGGTAAGGCGGGACATAGTGGTGGGGCCGCGTGGGACGGGGAAGGGTGTGTCTAAACCCAGAGTCAGCTTGACGAGGGAACAACAGGTGGGAAAATCCTTCTGAGGTCTATTCTGGATGAGGTGGAGTCCAAATGGAGAGTTGGCAGAGAAGAGTGCAGGTCTTCTGTGTACAGATGAGAAGCTTGGGGGTATTCTTCTGTCTCCCAGAATCAATTCTATTGGTTCAGACACGTCAGATGAGATGTCTGAAAGATGCGCCTTGAGAGCTCTAGAGGAGAGGTTCTGGATCAAGGAGGGAGAGCTCCATGTCAGAGTTCTGAGACATTGGTTTCAGCCTCCGGTTATCACGTGCCTGCCCTAAATATACGGGAGAAAGGTGAGGTGTCTACTTCCATCAAGTTGTACACTCCCAGAAACCCACAGGGGAGGTTCTGCTCAGTCCTAGACGATCCCTGTGACTCAGGCTCAATCTCATGGCCGTCAGTTGGACTTTGTTTAAATGCAAGGAAGACCAAGAGGCAGAGCCCAGGATAGCCACTCGTTCAGGGCCCTATGGAGGAATCCACATGGATGGCCAACACCTAGATTCTGGATTTGGGAGGTAAATCCTGCATAAAAGCTTTGATAAACCATCCAGTTTGTAGCACTTTGTCACAGAAGTCCTAAGACACGAATCCCCTTCCCTTCCCTCTAGGGTGCCTTTTCCAGGCACAGGATGCATTGACAGGGCGTGTCTGTTGAAGAAGGGGCCTGGAAGGCCCAGCTGTGGTTTGCACAAGCAGACCTGCCCAGTGAGCCTGCGCAGTGAGAGGGGCCACTCGAAGAAGGGAACGGAGTGTAGGCGGGACTGGAGCCGCGAGGCTCTGGGCACAGACATTTGCAATGGCGGAGGGCATCCTGAGTCTGCACAGGCAGGCAGCAGGGACTGGGGCCCTGGAAGGGAGGGGCTTCTAACGGAAGTGTGTTACACAATGCTTTTCAGGGTCGCAGGGCACTTCCGGGGCAACCGCAGAAACGGGTTGAAGAGACGCCACAGCAGAAAAACAGGGACCCAAGTCTGCGGAAATGGAATCATTTCTGTTCATATCAGCTCACCACTGAGAGATCTAGGAAAATTCATTGACAAGAAGATGAGCTTTTCTTCAGTTCAGGGCTATACACATCGATCGAGCTCAGGCCCTTGATCTCGAAGACACCTCCAGTCCTTCACTTTGCTGGCAAAGGCCGTATACACTGCAAGGCCAGAATTAAGAAATTCTTCCACTTGGAGGCGGCTGTTTGTTCTGTTCGTCCAACTGCAAATGTGAAGGAAGCACTCCATGTGCTGGGCTGCGGATAGGAGAGGCTGTGGAAGGAATTTGGCCCAGGAGATGGAAGGGAAAGCTGCTGCTTCCAGGAAGCCAGGCAGCAGCACAGAAGTAGAGGTTAGCTGGGGACATTGACACCAAACACAATGGAGCACTGAAAAGGAAGAGCTTCTTTATCTCAGGGGTGCAGTGCTGAGGGAAGCAAATGTGTAGTGCAGGGAGAGGGGTGACCCCTGCCTCCCTCCCCAAGACTATCAGGGAGAAGAAGGCTGAGAGAAGTCTCTGCTTTGCCTTCCATATCACAAAGTGGAGTCAGGGAAGGCACCCTGTTGCCGGGAAGACTGCCCTTCCTTCTAGAGCAGAGAATGGGAGAGGGACTCGTGGTTCTCTAAATGCCCTTCCTATGAGAACCACAGTGTTGGGCAGGCCTCTGGTCCCGTCACAGCCATAGCACAGGAGCGCCACCATGCTGGGAATTGGAAGGGACACACAGAGCCAGCTACAGGGAACAAAGATTCCATCCTCCTCTCCCATCGGGTACTCTGAGGGGAGCACCATGGCAGAGGTATATGTTTACATGAAACTCGGAGGAGAAAGGATGTTCTGAGCTGCAGGGGCCATAGGAAGCTTCTTCGAAGAGGTGGTTATAAGAGTTACTAAGAATCATGGCGATATCTTTGACTTTGACTTTCTCCAGGTTGTCATTTTGCCCACTGGTGAGCATACACTGTCCTTCCTGGGGGAGAGGAAGGCCCTTCCCTCCAGAAAGAGCATTGGTTCTTACCCTGTGCCATTGACAGAGCAGAGAGAAGGGCCCTGTAGTCCAACACAGGAAATGCCGTCCAGTTCAGCACCACGGCCAGAGCTTTCGTGACATGCTTCTCTACTCACCTTGTAAACCTCATCTTTCCTGGCCCACCACTGGTGCCGCCCTGGAACCAAGCACCCGAACCCATAGCCCCCCAACACTTACTAGTGCAGGACACTTCCGGGGGATCGAAGTCGGCTCGGTAATAGCCCGTCCTGCAGGTACAGATGGGAGATGCCTCGGAAGGGGACCGGCTGTTGGAGGGGCAATGGGAGCAGCCTTCAGCTTCCTGGTTGGCCTTGAATGTCCCTGCAGGACAGGCTGGAACACAAAGAGACCACTTAGTTATTTGAGGAAGGATGTTAGTCTGAAGCCCACTCCTGAAACTAGAAAATGAAAGATTGGGACCCCTGAAAAGGATACCAAGATGCCCATTTGTCCCAAGCAAGTACCTCAAATTGAGGAAACCACTATTTAGATGATTCTTTTTTTTGGGGGGGGGAGGGGGGGTGATGCTCAGTAAACTATACCTTTCGAGCACCATTGGGATTTTTCATTTGAACAATATGAATAAATGATTCTTCTTTTTCAGATGTGTCCAGAATTTAATTCTGAAGATGAATCTAGTGTGTAGTTCAGTGCCTGGGACCTAAGTGCTTTCTTTTGGTTAACAGCGTAGACCTTCCTTTGAGCTACTCGCTGAAGTAAAACTCACTTTGAGTTCTTAAGATGGAAAAAGGTCCTGGTGGCAATGGATAGTCCCATAGCTCTAAATGCTTTGTTGTACTACAAGTGAGAGACACTCTAAGATCTATTAACAAGTACTTGCTATGAATGATAATAAAGGACTGAAACTCGGGATTGATTCTTTTTAAAGAAATTGAAGCGATTTCAAGGTTGCTGCATTAACATTAACAACCTCATTCTTCTTTAATTGCATTTTGATATGCTGGGGGAGGGGGATAATGGATGACATTTCAGTAAGTGTCCCAGAGAGTGTATCATGCACTTGATGCCATCTATCCATCGGTTTGAGAAGGTTGGGAATGCCTGGTACAGTCCTCTCTTCATGCCTATGTAATATATACTGTTAGAAAGAATACCTCCTGGCGGGGCAGCTTATGAAAACCCCTGCCTTGTGTGGCGGCCATGTGCTTATGTTAATTTCATGATTGAGATATAGGGGTGGAGTCTAGCTGTTAATCTGGAGATAGCCATGGAGTAGCCAATGAGGCCTCCATGTGGGCATGACTTTCTCCTGAGACTTCTGGGAAATCTCGTGATATTTCCCTCATGGAGATGAGAAGCCATCTCCCCAGTTGTTGGGAGAAAGTCTCAGAGACGATGAATTACGGACAAGACAAGATGGCAGTGTCCGAGGAGCTACAGGAGCCGGAGGAGAAGCCACATGGCCTTGCCCTGATGGGACCAAACCTCTGAAGCTGGAGAAGCTACGTGGAGATCCCTGCAAGTGCTGAGTTGCTTCTACCACCACTGGATGCTGTTGATGGACCTTCAGCCCTGGAAATGAGGAGCCATGAGGGGACTCCTGCCAGCGCCGGGACTCTGCACCCACTGACCTGTGACTTTGTGAGTCGGAAGGAGACATTATAGACTGGTGTTGGCATATGGGATAATATCAGACTGAGGACTTTGAACTGGACTGGGTTGGGATGCCTGCTCAGTGTTCCATTCCTTTTGTATATAAACCATTCCCTTATATCTATATGCATTACCTATGCGTTTGTTTCTCTAGTCTACTTAGACTAACACACCTTGCAAAGTCCTTGAGATTCCTCCCAGCTTCATTTATCTCAGGGACTTTCAACTCCAGGCATCTTTGGTCCTCTGCAGTGATCCCTCAAAAGATTATTCCTGCTTACCTTGCTTCCCCCCAAAATCTCTGCCCCTGAGTCTCCCCTGTCCCCATGAAATCTGTTCTGGTTTGTCTGTCTTCTTTTAAGACTGGATAAAGCTTACTACCTGGTCATCTGATTTGGTTCTATTACACACCTCTCTGATTCATTCAACATCTGATGGTAACATGTCAAGGAGTGAAGCAAGTGCAGTGCTGGCTGTCATGGGTGAGGTCATGTGTCAACTTGTCTGGCCCGTGAGTCTTAGTGGTTTGCGGTTATGCCAGGGTGTCATCGTTCAGTTATGTAATGATGTAATCATCCTCCATTATGTTATGTGATCTGATGTGGGCATCCTCCATTATCACATAATGTTCATTTTTGCATAACAACATAGTTTTCAAACCTAACCACACTGATGAGTGAGTGTACCTGGTGAATGTTCTTTCATAAAAGTCATAACTGCCATCTGTTAGGATGTCTTGTTATGCACTTACATGCATTACTCTATGGATAACCATTATTATCTATTTTGCTAATGAGGAAATTGGGGCATAGAGAGATTACAAGTATTTCTCAAGATAACATAGAAGGATAAATAATGGTGATGATATACATCTATTTGGGGAAGAAAAAAATTCTTTACTTTTGTGCAGAAACAGAAGGACGGGGCTGTTTCCTCTGCTGTGAATGCTTCCTCAGCCCACTGCTCAGTTAAAGTGAGACATATGGTCTCTGGCCTCTGGAACTGTCCAGGATCATGAGCCCATTTTGGACAGGAGGCAATCTCAGAGGTGGAATGTTCTGGAATGGCCTTCCTCAGGGGTGTTTTACAGAGGTTGAGTGTTGGGGGCTCTTGACACCTGTTACTCACTAAGGCAGTCTGCAGTCAGGTCCAGCTTGAGAATACAGGTTGGAAACTGTAGTCCCAGTATAGATAGCAGAAATGGCAGAAGCTTCAGAATGGCAACACAGGATGTTATTATGCTTATTTTTAAGAGTCTAACCAAGAAATCCTGCTTTGAGGAAACTTCCTGGAATGTGCATTCTATGGAAGACACCAGAGCAGATGTCTAGATGATCCAGTTAGGTTTTTAAGAATTCTGTCATAACCCATCCCGAAATGGGTGATTTTCCCAGCATATCCAGAAAAACAACAACAAAACACCTTTCTATGAGACACACACATACACACACACACACACACCTTTACTACAGATGTACACGCAACAATTAAAATACCCAGAAAGGCATTACCAAGGCCAGGAGAACATTCAATAGCATCTGCCCCTCTGTTTCTGGGCCCCTCTCCCTTCCTCTCCTTCTCATATGCCTTCCTTCATCTCCTGTGAGAGACCCTTGACCCTTTCCACAGTAAATGGCCATAACCCTTGGACCCCTTTAGTTCTGGAGCCAGGAGACAGGCAGCAATCTCTTGCCTGTGCTGTCGAAACACACCAGGGTCAAAACATACCAGCTTCCTGGAGGGGGGGGGGGGGCGTGGTGACCACTCCTGCCTCGTACGCCGCCCTTGTCACACTGTAATGTATCAGCCCAAGAAGAACCAGGCTTTTTCACTTTATCCCCATGCTTAAAGCCTCCTCACTTTACATTGAATAAGTTAACAGCATAAACAATCATCCTGAGATCCCCAAGTGAAAATGGAACTGAGAAATTACCTCCTCCCGAGGTTTCTAATGGAGGAAGCCCACTAGGGGAGAGGAGGGGCGGAAGGGGAGGAAAATGGATCTGAGCTGCTCTCTGCAGAGAGCAGGGGTCCCCCAATTCTCTGCAGAGAGCAGCTCACAGAGTTGGAGGGAGAGGTCCTGGGAGCACTGCTGTCTCCATCCTTCCCAGAACAGAGGTCATGGGCAGAGATCGGATAGCCTTGACTTTCCTTGTTTCTGACTGGCTGACCACTGAAAAACCACTGCTGAATTACGCAATCTTTTAAAGACTCCGTTGTTTATTTGCACAGAGGGTCTACACAAAAAAACTCGGAATTATCTCCACAATTCTCCCAGGTTGTTAGAATCCAACTCACAGAGGAAAACGTACCTGGCATTGCTATGTGTTGAGTAACTACTAACTTCACCACCCACATCTATCCCATTCCCTTTTGAAAAGCAAGCTTGCTTTCCAGTGGATTTTGAATTTCAGGACAGAATCTGAAGTTGGAGATCCAGGGCGGTGTCTTTAATTCAAGGCGATCAAGCGTGCCATGACAAGAGAGACTGTGTTTTTTCACAGATCAATTGGCAAAAGGAGCAGCAAATTAGTACATCTAGCAGAAATATATTTACCTTACTTATGAAATGAATGAATTTCCTTAAGAGTCAGATTTCACAAGTACCTAATTAACTGAGTTCTGTGTCTGGACATTTCCTAATTTATACAGAAGCCGCATCCTTAAGTTCAGTTACTAAGCATTTAGTTTAAGTTTGAAATCATACTTGTACAGCATGTTTTTATCAAAAGGAAGCTTTAAAGCAGTGGTTCTCAACCTATGGGTCTCAACTCTTTTGGGGGTCAAGCAATCACAGGGGTCCCCCAATTCATAGCAGTAACAAAATTAGTTATGAGTAGTAATGAAAATAACTATATGGGTGGGTGCCACCACCCCATGAGGAACTGTACAAAAGGGTCACAGCATGAGGATGATGGAGAACCACACAGCTTTAAAGAAAGACTGATGTGCCAGGCCAGTTCACGAGCCTTTCTTTGAAACTCTGTACGTCAGAGGACCACTTCAGTAACAGGCAAAGGAGGGAAACAATGGCGCTATTTCACTGGAAGCTTAACAGCCTACAACACTAAATAAGAAAACTATTGCTATCTGCTCAAGGGCTGCCCCTTGAGAAAGCAGCTTTCCTTAGAGGTGATTCATGCAGCTTCTGCAGAGAAGCTGACAAAGAACATTTTGGAGAGGGAGCAAATGAAAACAGTTCGAGACCAGGTCGGCTAGTTGAGGAGGAACTGGAATAGCGGATGTTGGGGATTTGGGCAGACTGGAGATGGCAGGCCACGCCTATAGGCTTCCTGGCTTCAAAAAACATTAATGAAATATCATGATAGCCCGACACGAGGCACCTCGCACCTTCAAATCATGCCGGGTGTAGCAGAATGCTTTCTCTGGATATCAAGTCAAATTCTGAGGTTGCCTCTGGAGGTGGATCACCCAGGGTGTGCACTGTTTGAGGGAGTCCCTGATGAGATGAGGTCAGTTTAAAAAAAAAAAAAAAAACTTCCTCGTGAGGCTAGGAGAAAAAAACCGGATGGAGATGGAACTACCGTGCCAGCAAGGAAGAGGTGGAAGAACACAGGGATCAGTAGAGAAAATAGGTCTGAGAGTGCCTGACTGGGTAATGTCGGCTGGAGAGCTTCATTACAATTCCAGGAGGCAGCAGGGGAAAGAGGAGGCACGAAGTCTTGCTATGTGGCCACCGGAGACCTTTGTCAGTGACTGCCTGTCGCTTGGAGAGCTGTGTGTTCCTGGTAGCTTGGCATCTCTCTGAAGATCCCACCCCCCTCTTAGCACATCCGGAAGCTTCGCAGTGCCCAGACATCCGAGTAGCACTCCCCACCCCACCCCTCAGGGGCTGCCCACCACAGCAGAGGAGCCCTGAGCCCCCCAGCCTCAAGTGTGAAGGCGCTGACCGCACTCCAGGCAAAACACACACCCTGTCCCTCCCCCTCGAAGTGACAAGGGCTGGGACACACTCGCTCTAACTGATATGCAGAAGGGCACCTTGAGACGCCCACCCAACTAGTCAGAGGCTCCGTCCGCGGCGATGTCACAAATTACCTGGTGCTTAGAATGCTCCCGAGAACGCCCCCTCCTCTCCCGTGCCCGCACGGGGACTCCCAGGGACACTAAATCCATCACCGACAGTACTATTACTTTATAAAGAAACAGATTAAGTGTCTCATAAACAGCGCAGTAATTGAGATAATGGA
Source organism: Nesogale talazaci (assembly GCA_004026705.1). Classification (NCBI taxonomy): domain Eukaryota; kingdom Metazoa; phylum Chordata; class Mammalia; order Afrosoricida; family Tenrecidae; genus Nesogale; species Nesogale talazaci. Next base: position 30,068 of record PVJH01000057.1, on the reverse strand, counting down.
AAGCGCCCCTCGTCCACATCTGCAGCATTGGGTTATGAAGCATTTCCAAGCAGCCAGGAAGAGGAAATTAATAGAAGCAAGAGGGAATAACCACTTTTATGCAATTTCCTCAGGAGATAGTGGACCATCTAATCTTTATTGGAGCCCTTTAACCTGTCACTCAGCACTCAGCGGCGCCTCTTCGCGACCACCATTTCCTTCGATATCCAAGGAAGATAAACCAAAAGGCACAAAACATGATTTTATCATTTTAAGATGTGGCGGGTGCGGATGGCCTCGGCCCCTCCCCCCTCCACCGGGGCCTCAAAAAACAATAAACCAACATTTTTATGCAGCAGAAATGTGGAGAGCTTAACTATTCCTGGTGCATGGTCCGGGGGTCAGCGCGCTCCGCCGGCAGGAAGGCTTTCCTTGCATGCTAAATGCGCGTCTTCCCACCGCCGCAGCCTTCTGTCCTTGCTCTTCCTTTTTAATAATCTGATTACTTCTCCTGATCTAATTTTTTTCCCCCAAATGAGTTTGCAAAGGTTCATGGCAATGAATATTCATCCCCTGCTTAAGAACCGGGTGCCTTTTTCTCACAGGTGCAGCTGCGCAGCTGGCTCCAGGAGACCTGCCTGGCTGGCTCGGTGGATGCCTGCAGGCCTGGCCAGGGAGGAAAGGGTCACAGTCCTGCACGTGTAGCTCCCAAGGCCACCCTGTGTCTGCGCAGTAGCCCCCATCCTGTGCTAGAAACTTCCTGGGCTAAGACCAGAAGGATGGGAGGTGAGGCGGCGGGAGGAGGGGCATTCCCACAGACTGTGCACAGAGGGCTCCTGCTCCCCGTGCTGGACCTGGACGCAGTGTCTTTTCTTTTCTGACTCCATGCAAATGCAGACAAGGAGCTCACTGGCAGGGGGTGTGGCCGAACCTGGGTCTTCCTCTGTTTTCTCTTGCTATTTTGGAAAAAGCAGAAGACTTGGTTTTCCCAAAATAATCCCTAGACATCCCATTGGGATCATGGCTGTGTGGAAGTTTCTACCTCCTCTCTCATTCGGAGAAACATTGTTCAGAAAGCTGGAAACAGAGAAATAGCTCCTAAGCACACATGCACGCATCCACCCATCCATCGAAAACTGCCGGTCTGGAGAGGTTCTCTCAAGGTTGCCATGGGGTCTTGACATCTTGACACTTCCCTGTCCCTAAGCTTAGCACAAACCTTATACATTGAAACCTATGCTTTCAATAGTTAATAGAACTGAATGTTGGTCAAAGATATGCTGTGAAGAGAGTCAAAAGATAAAAGCTGTCAGAAAAACAAGAATAGGATTATGATTATAAGAATAAGATAAAGAATCTGTGTATTTTACCATGTGTAAAAAAAATTTGGCAGCCTCATGTAAATTGGGTTCTTAGAGTTTTTCTAGAATTTGATGGATTTGTTTAACTGTCGATGTCAGATGAGGTGAAGGTTTACAGGACATCTCATAGTTTCATATTCCACAACTCTCAGGCATTCTGATTAATCTCTTCTCTTGTGTGCTGCATGCCTTCCTCCATGGCCGCCCTGAGCTTCCCGTTCCCATTGCTCCTTCTTGCCTCATCCGCAGAACTTTGTCCTTGAATGATTCTTGACCTTGTGCTCTTCAGTTGTTGCTTCTCTAACAGAAGGGAGTTCAGTTCCTGATGAAACGGGAAGGACCATGGTGCCACTGGGGTCCCACTCGTCTCAATCCACCCTGCTTTTGAGTTCTGTTCTACGGCTGCCCTCACTCTGCCAGGACTCTTCATGTGAGCTTTTCAGAGCAGGTAGCAGGAGTCTCCAGGCATTGTGACATGTTCAGAGCTTTTGATTCAATGATTTTACTTCTAAAGAAGAAAACAAGTGGTTGTGTATGTGTGTGTGTGTTCACGGTTGTTAATCACGCTGTCGTTTATAGAAGGCAAGGACAAAAAAGGGAGCTGAGAAAGAGGGAAGGAAGAAGGCCCCTAGAGTCTAACCTACTGGTTCTTGTTCCATAAATTATGAGAACCCTTCATAAAAAAATCCCAAATCCATGGACCGCCCCTCCCCCCAGGGGAGTTTGCTTTGGAGGACAGCACTGAAGCTGCAGCTCAGGGAGAGGGGCATGCCTGAGCAGAACACACGAGAACAAACGAAGGGGTAGGGAGAGAGAGTGGAGTGCATCCTGGATCACCGAGCCTTGAGGACGTTCTCTGCACTCAGAACAGCCAATGCACAGAGAAGACCATAAGACCGGCCCTACTATGAAACACAGTGTCCCTCATTGACCCAAGACCCTACGGGGACAACAAGGGAGAAGCAGGGTCCAAATTGTATCTGGTATGACATCATGCAAAACACTAAGGGTGTGCAGCAGAACAGCATGGGGAGCAGAGCATGGAGTTCCTGAGGGAGTGCCAACAATGGGGTGTGGCACTCCATCAGACTCAACCAGGGAACACTCCTGGAGATTGATGAACAGAGCTTGGACCATTTACAGGTTTTCTTTTGCTATTATTATTTTAATTATTTATATATATTTTCTGGACATTTTTGTGTTATTGTTGTCATCATTTTGTTTCCTTTTGTCGTTTTATCTTGAGATGTCTTTTTTTGGGTACATATTATTATCTCTGCAAGTCTATCTAGATAAGATAGACTGGATGAATAGTCTGGAAGAGAAAAAAAAATGGGATTGATGGTTCCGAGGGTACATGAGAGATGGGGAAGTGGGGGAAAGAAGGTGGTGTTGACCCACCCAGGATTAAGGGAACATCAAGTGATCCAAAACCAGTGACAAGGTGGGTGTGAGAGGTCCGATAGGGATCAATCAAGAGTGATGTAACTGAAAGAAATTACTGAAACGCAAATGAAGTCTGAGCATGATAGTGGAACAAGAGGAAAGTAAAAGGAAATAGAGGAAAGAACTTGGAGGCAAAAGGCATTTATAGAGGTCTAAATACAGGCATATACATAGGTAATATTTAAGTATGATGGTGAGGAAATAGATCTATGTGCATATAGTTATAGAGTTAGTATTAAGGCAGGAGATGGACATTGGACCTCCACTCAAGTACTTCCTCAATACAAGAACACTTTGTTATATTAAATTGCCATTCCAAGATGCTCACCTTCCCAACACGATCACTGAAGACAAATGTGTGTGCATAAGCAAAAGTGGTGAAGAAAGTTGATGGTGCCTGGCTATCAAAAGATGTAGCATCTGGGGTCTTAAAGGCTTGAAAGTAAACAAATGGCCATCTAGCTTAAAAGCAACAAAACCCACATGGAAGAAGAACACTAGCCTCTGTGACTACAAGGTGTGAAAGGGATCAGTTATCAGGCATCAAAGAACTAAAAATCGTTTCATTGCATGCCATCTTCCCGATATGATCGCTGAAGACAAATGTGTGCATAAGCTAATGTGGTGAAGAAAGCTGATGGTGCCCAGCTATCAAAAGATATAGCACCTGGGGTCTTAAAGGCTTGAAGGTAAACAAGCAGCCATCTAGCTCAGAAGCAACAAAGCCCACATGGAAGAAGCACACCAGCTGGTGTGACCACGAGGTGTTGAAGGGATCAGGTATCAGTCATCAAATACCTAAAATTTATATCATTATAAATGAGAGGGAGTACAGATTGGGGACTCAAAGCCCACCAGTAGGTGCAGGGACATCCCCTTACAAAAGGGTTGTGGAGAGGAGACAAGCCAGTCAGGGCACAGTTTAGAAACAATAAAATATGCAACTTTCCTCTAGTTCTTAAATGCTTCCCCACCACCACCACTATCATGATCCCAATTTTACCTTACAGATCTGACTAGACCAGAGGATGTACACTGGTACAGATAGGAACCGGAAACATTGAGAATCCAGGATAGATGATCCCTTCAGGACCAGTGGTGAGAGTGACAATACCCGGAGGATGGAGGAAAAGTAGAGTAGAAAGGGAGAACTAATCACAAGGATCTACATATAACTTCCTCCCTGGGGAACGGACAACAGGGAAGTGGGTGAAAGAGACATAAGACAGTGTACGATATAACAATATAATAATAATTTATAAATTATGAAGGGTTTATGAGGAAAGGGGGAACAGAGAGGGAGGGGAAATATGTGGAGCTAATACCAAGGGCTTAAGTAGAAAGAAAATGTTTTGAGAATGATGATGGCAACAAATGCACAAAGGTGCTTTGCATACAATGCATGGATTCATGGATTGTGATGAGAGTTGTATGAGCTCCAATAAAATGACTAAAAAGATAAACTTAATTAAAATAAGTAAATAAATAAAATAATATAAATCCCCCTCCCAAATATTGAGTCATCATTAAATGATTGGATTGTGGAGGACAGTTTTAAAGTAGGTTCTTATACTGTATGTGGCTGAGAAATTTATTGAACACTTGGGTATAGATTCAAAGCAATGAAATTGAAATGAAATGGCATCACTGGTCATTACTGTGCATCTTTCTGCATGTCCTCGTTGTGTTGAATTATACACACATGACTTTAGTCATCAAAGGACATTTCAGTCACTGTATTTTCAAAAGTTGCAGGGGTAGCAACTTCTGACTTCTAAGCCCTGAGGTGAGCAGGGCCTGGAAGAGTGAGCGTTGCATGGATTAGAGAGGCCATGTGCGAGAGGTCCTTAGAGGTGGAAGAGTTAAGGAGTAGTAATGAGGGCTGCTGAGAGGAGTGGACACAAGCACAACCACAAGCACAAGGCCTTCAGGGTTCAAATCCAAACAGCCAAGCTCAGTGCCAGTCAGCCAATGCCAGCACTTAGCAACCCTAGAGGCCAGGATAGAACTTTCCCTGTGGGTTTCTGAGACGCTAAGGCTTGATGGGATGAGAAATCCCCATCCTTGGCTAGGGAAAAACAAAATGCAGGGGTGGGAGGGTGAGGAAAAACTCAAACTGGGTGGAGACAGCAGCCCCACTGGCTTGTTCGGAAAGTCTCTGACAATTCACAGAGACGCGTGTATGTGGGTGGTGGGCGGTGAGCTGGTGCCTGTTCATGTCTATGTAAACCTGGGCATAAAAAACCAAATACTACTCCAGCCCCTGCCTCCCCAGGCCTGGTGCCAACTGTAACAGTGTGTGCAGATGGGACACTTAGCTGTGTCATACCCCTGGATCCATCATGATGACATTGGCTGAAATGGATGAGTGCTGCAGGCATCATGACACAGACGAAACTGTCACTTACAGAGATATTAAGCTGCTCAGACAGCCACGGGGCAAAGGCTTTAGAAGCAATCCGCATAGGAGTTGTTAAGGAGGTGGGGTCCCGAACAAGGCTTGACGGTATAGAGGGGCCCCTGGATAGAACGGAAGGATGACAAACGAATAGCAATGCCTCCCAGGTTGAGACATGTGCTCAGGGTCCTGGTCCCTGGTCACAGTCTGGTCCCAGAAAATAGCCAGTCACCTCAGAGTGCAGCCAGATGCAGGCATGGAGGTGCCTGGGCATCAGAGCTCTGAAGGAAGCACGTCCAGGGCTGGATCCCCGTCTGGGCTCACAGTTAGTGAGGACAGAGATTGGGGTTCACTGTAAAGCACCTAGGCTACGGGCTTCCCGACTGTGGTCTCCAGGCCAGCAGCATCAGTACAGCCTAGGACTTTGTAGATATGCAGATTCTTGGGTCTGATCTCTGACCAACTGAAGCAGACACTCACATCATGAGGCCTACGTTCTGAGGTTAGCCAGGCAATTCCATTTGAAAACCACTACCCTAAGCCACCTGGCAAGAGGGGCCTCTCAGAGCCTTGAGGTCTGAAGAAAACTGCCCATTACAGGTTGTGTGATCTTCAGCAAAGCTGTTTCACCTTCTTCGGTGACCACCTTCTGCTGTGACGATCAGCAACAATGTATGCAAAATCTTGGAATATAATATCTCCCCAATAAATAGCAAGTGGGTGTCGTTTTGCAAGGAGCCAGGTGAAGTGTTTCCACCAATCTTCCATCCGGAAATGGTTGTTGGTCATCTCCAGGGCAGCAGCCTCTGGTTGGGGACTGCAACTCATACATGTGCTCACCGTTCCCGGCACTATCCTCACCCACTCCAGACAGCCTGGCAGCATGGTGAGTAGCTGCTCACAAGTCCACGTGGCCAGGACAAGGTGTGTGTGTGTGTGTGGGGGGGGGGGGATGCTAAGTCCTTGAAGAACGGACAACAGAGAGCAGGAGGGAGATGTCTGAACTAGAAAATACTATTCTTCCTTTGGCAGTGGAAACACTGAGAGCCTGAACCCCAGAACTTTTTCAGGTCACCGGCAGATAGGGGACTCATCCTTTGCTCCAACCTGCCTCTGCGCAGAAGGAGGCTGAGAACAGATGCTGGGAGACAGGCGCACCCTGGAGAGGGCATTACAAGTCTCTCAACCTGCCCCATCCCGAGACACCATACACAGCACAGGATTGTGAGGTCCTGGCCGGGGAATAGAATGAAACAAAGCTGTGGAGCTGACCACTGGGCAGAGACTAGAGACCCTAGATGGCAGGGGTCCTCAAACTTTTTAAGCAGGGGGCCAGTTCACTGTCCCTCAGACCGTTGGAGAGCTGGACGATAGTTTAAAAAAAAAAAAAAACCAAAAACATGAACAAATTCACTGCAGGCCTAGGATGAGTCGGCTGCTAAGCAGGACAGGCAGTGGCAGCAAAAACATCCGGCAGCTGGATTAAATGTCCTTGGCAGGCCACATGTGGCCCGCGGGCCACAGTTTGAGGACACCTGCCCTAGAGGCTCTTACAACTCTGAAGGGCAGGCAGAAGCAAAAGCTGACTCGCTGGAGTCTGACACCAACCACGCCTCAGGTCTCCTCTGCTGGTTTGACCAAGTTGATGTTGACTCACAGAGACCCTAGTGGGTCTGCCCTGTGAGTCTTCAAGACTGTAACTCTTTATGGGAGTACAAAGTGCCATCATTCTGGTGAGAAGCCACTGGTGGCTCTGAACTGGAAACCCTGCGGTGAAGTTGACACGCAACATGCAACCACTATGCCACGAGGGCTCCCCTAAAGGATCTCAGATTTGAGGAGGCAGACCCAGAGAGGCAAAGGGACTGAGTCGTGTGTGTGTGTGTGTGTGTGTGTGTGTGTAACAATCGGCCCACGCTCAGAGGGATTGAGGGTATCCATTACATCGTACAGAAAGCAAGACAAAATCAGAAGCTCTGCAATGGCCCTCCTACTGACAGGGTGGGTTACGTACGTTTCCATCTCTCCATCGGTGAAAAGCTGTAACTCTGTCAAAAAGGACGATATCCAGAGGCCTGCATGCAGGGGTGTGCAAAAACATATGCCACGTAGTAATAAGTGGAATCTAAGTCCCTAAACACTATTACGCTAGTCGATATGTATTTTTTAATAGTGGCGGGATTATGGGTGGTTTTTTTTACTTTTCTGATATTCCTTTTTAAAATGAAAATTTATGGATTTTTGAAAAGGGGAGCATAGGGCAGGTCAAAGGACAAGGGAGCAGCTGGTGCCAGTGGGACAGGCAGAGAGAGGACAGGGGTGCACCAGGTAAGGGCTGAGCCTTTACAGGGAAAGGCCGGCCTGGGGTTCTTATGCAATTCCAGCTCCATCCCCCCAACCCCACGCTGGCTGAGACACTGAGGCATCTCCTCCCTCAGATGCCCTGTCCCACTCAGTTAGCCTTCAAGTCTTTGGAGAGTGCGGCCACTCACAGGGGACCCCTGGTGTTGTTCTGGGGTAAGCACTGGGTGGCTAACCATCCGCTCGGGCGTTCAAACCTTCCTGCTGCCTCTGAGAGAAAGGCGAGGCCATCTGTCTGTCTGCACAGACTGGCGGGCACAGAGACCCTGAGGAGAAGTTCCACTCTGTTCTGGAAGGCTGCTGTGGGTCGAGATCAACTAGGTGAATGTGGGTTTAGTTGGGGTTTGGCCTATTGTCTCCAGGTAGATGCCAGATGGGCACTTCTCTCCAGCTGCTCCAAACCGTGAAGGATGCATTCAGCCCAATGGGCAGACAAGGCGGGGAGGGTTGAGGCTCCAGGGCTGTGGACCCTCTCAGCCAGGCCTGAGACAAGGGAGTCCTGTGGGTGCTCAACATTTGGACAACAGGAAGTGGAGGAGGGAAGTGAGCCTGCACGGGAGGAGGGAGGGAGCTGTCCTTAGAAGAGACACTTTGCCAGCAGCCACCAGGCTCTTAAGTGGGTGCCTCTGTCATTCTTCCCTTATGCCAGTGGGGAGTTTCATGGGGAACTGGCCAGATGGGAAGGGGAGGACGCCTGATCAACCCCAGGGGATCAGCGTCCCGGGTCCTCATTGGATCCACTCGGCTGCTGGAGGTACCAGCCCAGATCTCCTGCTGCTACACTTGGGGCAGGGGAATCCCTCGCCATCCCATCCCAGGCTCCTCTCCACCACGCCAGGGCCTGGCTGCCAATGTTGTAGAAGACTGGCAATCTGGCCACTCTGGGCACAGGCAATGGGACATATGCTGACAGGCAGGCTGCGCCTCACATTTTCAAACTGAAGCGTTTACCCTTCAAGACAGAAGGAATCCTTATTTTTTCTTGTACTTTCATTGACAGGAGACTGTGATCAATTTCCCCCCAAAATAACTTATGACCAAATTCTTAAGACAAACGAAAGTGACTTTTCCTGAGTGAGTTTACGGAGGCTGGAAACTGGAAGGATATAGGTGTGGGTGCCTCATCTTCCCCATGGCCCCAGGGGCACAGGCTGACCACCTGGGCACATGCAGATCAGTGGGGCCCCGGGAGTGGCCACAGCCAGAAAAATGTCTGCTTCCACCTGCTCTCTCAGACGGTTACAGAACCACGAGGCTCAGGGGGGTGGGGGAGGGGGAGCAAAACACAACACAACATGTTTGGATGTATCACACAAATCTCCTTCCCCTCCAAAACTCTGACAAAGCAAATTTAACTCTTCTCTTAGGGAAGGCTGTTATTGTTTCTCTCTATTCAGACTTCCTTGCCCCAGGGCTTTGTTAAGTCCACAAATCACAGACCGCCAGGGCCAGGAAAGACATAAGCAATACCCCAGAACAGAGCTAACAGCAATCCAGCGCTGCCACTATCACCAGCAGTCGGTGCTGGCCAGGACAGACATTGCTAATCAATCACAGCACACGTTCCCAGTAAGCCTAGACCAGAGCTCACAATCTTTAACACAATGCCCCTGGCAGACAGTACTCATCCATCACAGTTGGCACACCCTGGATCTACAACTGGAAAAATGTGGCCCACAGAAAGCATGGCTTGTCTAGAAGCACACAGCCAGCAGGGGAGCAAGAATAAGCTACAGTGCTCCCTCTCCATCTGCTCACGTGATGCTACCATCAAGGTGAACGTGCTGCAGCCCTGCAGGGCTCCTCTCCCCCCACCCCCCACCTCCTGCCTCACCTCTTCCTGTCTCTTCCTCATCTTTTAGGTTGGCCCCACTACACATCTCCTCTCTGGCTGGGGTGCCAGAGCGCTTAATTATTCTCTCAGTGTGCAGCGGGAAGAGTTGCATTATGTTTAAGTAAGTGTAGCTAAGAGGTGCTGCATCTCCAGAGAAGGTCAAGTGCTGCATATGTATAATATAAGATGAAGATTTTTCCCCTTTTTGTGGTATACTTGATAAAATCATTTGACTGTGACCTTTAGAGAAACCCAGGACTAGAAATGGGCACAGTGGAATTTCCAGCTTCCCCCAGGTCACACAGTCATAAACATATAAATCTATAATGATATCACACAGCATCCAAGGAGGAGAAGTGAGCCAAAGAAATGTGGGTCTTTCCTCTTCCTTCCCTTTTGGTAGTGTCAGAGCAAAAGCATTGAGGCTGAATTTCTCAAGTGGAACAAGTAGAGTTGGCTCCATCTATAGAGGGGCAGTAGCCCTTCTTCACTCCCCCCCCCCCCACACACACATCCACACTTGGGCCCAGAGTAGGGCCACTGAGGTGTTGCCTGGCCTCCCAACAGCATCTGGAGAAAATGGCCTGTTCAAGGTCACCCAGGAGTCACAGCCAGATCTAATTGGCTCCACCACGCCCTTGCCAAAGGGGTTTGTTCGCTACCTCTCTGCTGCTGAATTGTGGGAATAGCAGATGTAGCACTTTGCAAGCCCTGAGTCCACTTTGAAAAAGTGAACTAGCCTTGAGTATTAATCAATGTTGAAATAATAAGGTTATACCCAGCCCAGAAGATTCCCCAAGTAGCAGAGCTGTGACAAGGTAGCAAAGCTGTATGAAGTTTATCCAAAAGGCTGAAGACAGACAAAAATGGCGGAATTCACTTTGTCTGACCCCCTAGTTTTTCCTGAGGTCTTCCCTCACCTGCTCTGAACCTGCGAAATGGGGCTCACGCCCTTTGGAGTATGACGGAGACTCTGTTACAGATTTAATTGTGCCCCCAAAGTCCTAAACCCAGGACCTGTGAATGTGGTCTGATGACCAAACAGTGTCTTAAAGATGTTACCAGTGTGTCTAACAAGGTGGTACTGGAGTAAGTTTGTGGTAGTCCAATACACCTGGGAGGGATGCCTTCATAAAGAGAAGAGACATATCAGAAAGACAACACTGTGAGGATAGAGGCAGGGATCGGGACCCATGTTTCTACCATCCAAGAAACACCAAGGGCTTCCAACAGTCTCCAGAAACTACAAAGGTGTCATAGAAGACATGGCCTCTTCAAAACTTCCATAAAAAACAACACAGTTGTCACCCTAGATGGGACTTCTGGTTGCAACCATGGAGACAATTATCTTTAACTAGGTTATTGGTCATCCAAGATGAGCACTTTGCCCCACAAACTCAGGCACCTTTCCTCTGAGCAGCAAGGTGGGGTCAATTCTCAGGGCTGGACTGCTGGGGCCATGGCAGTGACCCATATGTGTGGCACACCAGAGCCCCTGGGGGATGGCTGGGGAGGGAGAGAAGGAAGGGCAGGGGTTGCTGTGTCCTCTCAAGTGACCGCTTAGTCCCAGGTGCTGAGAGGTAATCTCCAGAGTGCTCCGACTCCCCCCTGTTTGCAGTTTCCTGGATGAGCATTAGCATCAACAACTGCCTTCGGGTTTGTCAGTTAAACATGATTAAGGGAGAAGCTTGCGGCAAAGATCAGAGGTGTTAAGGATGCACTTAGCACTTAGATCTCGGTGTGCACTTAGGGAGAGCCGGAAAACCTTTCAATGGAAGGCAGAGCAGCAGGGAGGGCTGGAGAATGAGCGGCAGGTGCAGGCCCAGGGCCGAGCGGCCGGGAAGGCAGCAGGTCCTGGGAGCAGTCTGGGGAGAGGCCCTTCCCACTGAGATGATTACACTTAGAGCGGCTCCATGAACTTCAGGGTGGGATTGCACTGCCTCGGGCAGCGAGTCCCAACCTTGGGTCAAGACCCCTCTGGGAGTTGAACAACCCTTTCACGGGGATCACTCATTTCTTAACAACACAGTGACAGTTAGGAAGTAGCAACAAAAATAATGCTATGGTTGGGGGTCACCAGACATGAGGAACTGTATGAAAGGGCCGTGGCATTGGGAGGGTTGGGAACCCCTGCTGTAGGGTCTTCAATAGCTGAGATCACTTGGAACTAGAGCGCCAGCCCTTTCTTTCAAGGCACTCCTGACTGGATTCAAAGCAGCAGCCTTTCGGCTAAGAGTCAGATGATTAGTCTTCTGTGCCACCCAAAGACTCCAGTTTCAAAGGACATCCTCTCGAGAAAGGTAAACACAGTTCTGGCGGGGTGCAGCCACCAATTCAGGGTTGAGTTAATGACATGAGCAGCTGCACTGGTAAGCACCACCTTGGTCACTCTACTACTGAGGAAGAAGGTGACTGCATCCCCTTTGTTCCTTCTCCCCTCTAGCTTTGAGGCCAGGCGAGGGGAAGACTCCCAGTAGGTGACAAAATGGTACATTCTGCAGAGCACAGGCATGGGTTTGGGGGGTTGTTGAGCTGTCCACGGCCCTAATCTCAAGATATTCTGCCTTGCACTCACCCTTCTGAGCTAAGGCCCATGGACTGACAAACTGCTGGCCACCTGTTAGTCAACCATAAAGCCGGTCAACACTTCTACAATCATCTTATTAAACATGGCCATGGCCAGCATTGAAATGAGCTCTCAGGGACCTGGCTCAGCATTTTGTCCACCACAATCTCCTTCCATCCTCCTAGCACCACAGACAGGGTGACAGGGACAAGCGTCCCACTTTGCACCTAAGGATGCAAAACACCCAGGCAATGCACATTTTATCCGAGGCCCTTCAGGTACTGGACTCCAGAGACCAGTGCTAGCACACGAGCGCTCATTGGCCACGGAAGCTTATTGGGAAAAACAGCACTCGTCTGCATTGTGTAAGCATCGACCCTGCCGTGTGACTTCACCAGACTTCATGGTTGATAGCCAGGGCAACTCAAACAAATTACATAAAGTTTGTGGAGCCTCAGTTGCCTCGTCTGCTAAAATGGATGAAATCTAATCCCTACCTTGTCGAGCTGTCTTAATGGATAGAAGAGAGCCTACAGAGTAAGAGGCTGGGTGTATTCCCTGGCAGGTAATAACCACTCAGTTAAAAGTAACTGCTAACAGCAGTCTATTATAAAATTTTAATGTGATTGTGACACAACCTATGTCATCACCTTGTATTTGTTTGATATCATATTCATATTTCTATAATGTTTCATATAACTTACCCTCACCAGTTGTTAACTGAGTACTTTGGGACATGCGCATGCCTGACTCAGACGCATGCGCTCCGGCTTGAACAGCTAAGAGATTGGAAAGTGGAAGTGTCTTCATGACTGCTGGGCAATGATCTTGCAGAAAGGAGGCTGGTTCTTTTACACTGGCCCCGCCCCTCCCAACCACTCCTCCCCCCCCTACCCCTGCCACCCTCTGCTCTGACTGGAAAGTGAAGATGTTGGCTGGGCTCCAGCAGCCATAAAAACCACGAGGTGTTAATAGTGGACTAGTGGACTAAGTTTGCCAGAATGAGGCAGAGTGCCCTTTGGTCTCCAACACCGTACCACGCAGGGCCCTACCAGGGTAGATCCAGCTTACATAAGAGAAAAGAATGACTATGTCTTGAAAGTTCTTAATCCGAACCCTGTTACTTCCCTAATGAACCCCATACTTTGAGTATGCTCTTGATTTCTGTGTGGCCATTGCAAAGAGTCCTGGAACCCCGGCAGAGAGGTGCAGTGTTGTGGGAAGGATGATTGGCATCAAATTGGCTTAAAAAAAAACATTGGAAGGTCGAGGCGTGATTTTTATGACTTTCGCCTCAAAGGAGCAGGCCTTGGGCTATTGATTTTGATTCTCTTCCCTTCTTGTGAAGTTAGAGGGGGCCAGTCGTCAAGTCCGTGTCACTTTTTACACTACTGTCCCATTGCTTTTCCATGAAACCAGGGTAGAGTTGGTGCCACTCCCATTTCACTGGCAGAGCCATGGATGCTCAAGAGTGCACAGCTTCTGTGTGACAGCAGGAGGATGCAGTCCCAGGACAGTGGGTGTCTGTTAGGTTAACTGATCACGATGGCAAGGATATGTCGGAGGGAGGGTGGTTTCTGTGGGCACCTGCACCCAGGCACCCAAACCATTACATTCGAATGCCCACAGTCCTAAGTTCAGATGCGAGGCTGAGGGAAGGAGTGAGATGTATTTATTTTCTGTTCACCGAGGGCATCTTGTCCTAGTTTCTCTGCCTCCAAAGGGAGAAAAAAATACATGGTTTCTGTTGCATGCTAGCTCTGCACCCCTGCCTGCCTGCCTGACCAGATGTAGAAATGAGATGCAGGGATGTGGCTACTGGGTATTCTGCAAGGTCTGCTCTGAAAGGCAAATTCATCTTCCCAGTAGCTTCTGGTGCACAGAGGGAAGTGCTGAAACTGGTGAGCTGGCTAAGCTTCCCAGGGTGCACTGGGGAGCTAGGTGGGGAGCGAGGTGCCTGCTTACTACATGACTTCTCCCCTTCTTGTGGGTGTCAGCTTCCTCTAAAATAAGATGTCCACTGTGTATGCCATTAACATGGTGGCTTAAGTCTTGCATCATTGACTGGCTTCCCAAGAGTCTTTGAATGGCTCAGGCAGTTAATGTGCTCACTACTGACTGAAAGGGTGCAGGTTTGAGTCTACCTAGTGCTGCCTACATAGGTAGACCTGGATTGTCTTTCAAAAACTCTCTGAAGCATACCACTCTACTCTGACACACATGACACACGTGGTTGCCAGGCGTCTGAATCAAATGCATGGCAACTGGATGTTTGGGGGCTATTGACATGCCAGGTTGATCTGCTCGAGGAGCTTGCCTCCTGTGTTCCCACAGCCCTGATAACTTTAGGGTGAGAGGTGATGGAAAGAAGGAGCAGGCTGCTGGGTCTTCCCATGAAGGGGACAGAAGAGTGAGTGCCAAGGAAAGTACATGCATTTCAGCCCGAGTTTCACCATCATCCTGCTAATAATCATTATAATCCTATGAAACTTCATTACTGAATTCCCTCTTTACCATTTCTCCACGTAACGCTCATTTGTTAATAACCAAGATAAAGGTCCATAAAGCAATATTGCTCCCATGTAACACGTCTTTCTCCTCGCTCTCAATAAGAACCCAGAATTTCATCAGAGGAATAGACGTGCTTCACCAGGATGTGTCAATTATCTCGAGATGGCAGGTATTCAATTCCCAAATTCATCAGTAGGGGCTGAAAATGTATTGGTTCATCAAGCAAAGCACATTTCTGGAAGCACTCCCACCATTTGGGAATCAAATCATAATTGCAATATCAACACCTTGACTTTCTAATGGAATTTTTTAGGGAGCTGGAGGATTTTGACACCTTCCCCATACCAACCCACTATCAAATCTATCTTCTTATCAGGCACCTGAGACTGTGGAGGCACTCGCTTTATTTTTCATGCCTTGCAGAGGCAGGAACACAAGATTCTCAACTCAAGAAGCCAGTGACTTACACAGAGGAACAAAGCTTGTTGGAGGCAAAGGAAGGCTGTGAAGCAGGCCTCTTCTTCGGGACTCTCGTCATTTGACCACACAGCTTTAGAAGCATCACCCCTTAAACAGCAGGTCCTGGATCGGCCAATGAAAATACCAAGTGGAGAAAGTGAAGGTCCCATTCTCAAAGGACTCGAGTCTTGTGGGAGAATCAGATGCTATTTAATTACAAAGCAGCATGAGGCGTAGTGAGCAGAGAAGCAGAAATAGAGGTAAAGAGAAAATGGCACATCATCTCTGTTATTAGATAGGAAGCCCATCTGCGAAAGGAATTGCTGTTGTGGGTTTTGAAGTATGAACAGGGAGTTCTCTAGGTCGGGAAGGAAGCCACTCTAGGCAGAGGCAGATGCACCAGACAGTGCAAGGTACGGTTCTAGGGAGAGAATCGGGGTGCTTGGCACCAACCTAATCAAGCACAAACTGTCATCCTGGGGAGAGAGATCAGATATCCTTAATGGGCTGGGATTCACCTTAAAGAGGGGCAGAACATTAAACCGAGCCTCAAAACTAGGCAAGATTTAAAAAAAAAGTATGCAGGAGTCTCCCAAGTTGAGTTCCTCACCCTCCTACCTGTCCTTTCTAGTCTCCTGACTTCCCGGAGATAATCAGAGAACCTCTTGGGCCCAGATGATTCTGAGCAGCTGAGTGGTGTATGCCAGCCTAGGATGGGACTGCTCTGGCTGATGGAGAACTTACCACCCTCCACAAGAAGTTTCTGGAGAGAAACTGCAGGACATCACTCATGCTGTCTGTGTGTGTGTGTGTGTGTGTGTGTGTGTGTGTGTGTGTGCATGCCTATGCCTTGGCCTGAAGGTGGGCCCTGTGGGCCCTCCTGGGGCTTCCCCTGGGTCCCTACCCTGAGATGGGAAGTTTCCTAATGCCTTGACCACACCTGTCTTTGTTCTCTAGGACCTCTGGCACAGCTGAATCAGAGACGCCTTCTCTCTGAGGCCTTGGCCTTTCCTCTCGGCATGTGATGTCTCCTCCTTTCTCCTGTGGAGCCTCCTCTCTGCTCTTAATCAAGGCTGCACTCCAGTCCTTCCCAGGGCCCTGTGTGGATTTATGATTTAATTTGTGTGTATGGCACTAAGAAATGATTTCAGGGCCAGTCACTTAAGAAATGATTAAAGACCATCATTTCTAACGCACAGCACTCCCTAGGGAAAGGGAAGCAGGCTGAGACCGAGAGGTGCTAATAATATACTGGGATGGACATGTGGCAGGGGCCTCCTGTCATCGGGGAGACAGACACAGGGAGGGCAAGGCCTGGGAACTGTGCTCCTGGGAGGAGTGTGTGCTGGGGAGGACAGACGATGCCAATGGCCCCAGGGTCCCCAGGGTAGGAGGCACCAACCAACTGGACATTTGTGATTCTGCTGTTGTCCAGACAAGCATATGCCACCTGAGGTGGGCACAAGAACAACAGGCCGAGCCTCTTTTCCTTGGCATCTTTGCTATCTCAGAGCCATAAACCAGGGCCCCCGTGGTGGGCGATTCCAGTGTGGCGGGATGAGAACAACACATAAAGGCCTGTGCCTTCCAGAAGCTTCTCAGACCTTAGCACAGACTAGAAGCCTGCACTCCAGACCCCTAAATCATGTTGGAGTCTCTTGGAGGCCAACAGTCAAATGTCAGAACTAACCAATGTGTGAGGTGTGGTACAAATTCTGAGACCAGGTACAGAGCCGGGATGGGAGGTGCGGGTGGGGTGGGAAGAGACACATTCGGCCTCCCTTCAGGAGTTCCTCAAAGTCAGGGCTGTTCCGGTACTTCATCCAGTTCCTCCACCGACAAGGCCATTGGGGAACGGAGACAAGCCCAACACCAAGCCTACTGGGGATGCTTCTGGAGCGTCTGCAAGGGTGGAAGCTGGAGGCTCCAGGGTATTATGGGAGCAGCAAGGAAGTACAGATTTTCCTCTGAACATAGAATGCCAATGGCTGGCTTCCAGAATCAGCCCTTTCCTTTTATTTTTTTTCTAAATCATTTACTGGGGGGCACACAGCTCTTATCACAATCCCTACATACATCCATTGTGTTAAACACGTGTACATATGTTGCCAACATCACTTTCAAAACGTTTTCTTTCTACTTGAGCACTTGGTATCAGCTTATTCCCCCCTCCCCTCCCCCTCGTGAACATTCGGCAATTGTTTTTCATGTCTTATATTGTCTTCCTTCACCACTTTTCTATTGTCCATCCCCTTAGGGGGAGGTTATACGTAGATCCTTGTGAGTGGTTCTCCCTTTCTGCCCCCCACTTTCCCCTTCCCTCCTGGTATCATTACTCTCAATAGTGGTCCTGAGGAGTTTATCTGTCCTGGATTCCCTGTGTTTCCAGCTCTGATTTGTTCTTGTATGCATGCTCTGGTCTAGCTAGATTCATAAGGTAGACCTGTGATTATGTGTTTCTTTCATGGGGGCTTTGTTGCTTCTCAGCTAGATGGCCACTTGTTTAAGCCTTTAAGACCCCAGATGCCAGGCACCATCAGGCTTCTTCATCACATTTGCTAAGTACCCATTTTGTCTTCAGCAATCGTGTCAGTAAGGTGAGCATCACAGAATGCCAAATTATTAGAACAAAGTATTTCTGCATTGAGGGAGTACTTGAGTGGAGGCCCAATGTCCTTTTACTCCCTTACTACTTAATGTATAAATATATGTACATAAATTGATTTTTCTATCATTATATATATTTCCATATGTTCATGCCTGTATTTAGATCTCTATAAATGTTCTTTGCCTTCAAATTCTTTCTTCTATTTCCTTTTGCTTTCCTCTTTTCCCACGATCACGTTCAGCCTTGTTTTGGGTTTCAGTAATTACTCTTGGCTACATTACCTTTGATCAAGCCCTACCAGGCATCCTATACCTGCCTCACCATGGAATTCAGATCACTTGTTCTTTTGTCCCTGGGTTGGTTGACATCCTCCTTCACTTCCCCCACTTCCCCCTCTCCAGTGACCCCATCCCGGAAACTTGGATCCTATTGTTTTCTCCTCCAGATTGTCTATCCCACCTATCTTATCAGAAATTACAAACTGAGGCCATGGCTGACTCCTGTGGCAGCCTTTGGGCACCTCTTTAGATTCATGACAAGGGGCTCTGGGGGTGTAGTAGGCCTCAGCTAGAACTGCTAACCACGAGGACAGTGGTTTGAAACCACCAATCACCTCCTTGAGAGAAAGAGGAGGCTGTCTGCTCCTGTCAATTCTCCAGTCTCAGATGCCCAGGGGACAGTTCTGCTCTGTCCTCGGAGCCGTTATGAGTCGGTGCTGACCCGAGGGCAGGGGGTTTGGACTGTACGTGGGTGAAAGAGGGAAGAGGGAAGAATGACTTCCTCACTGTTACATCTATTGGTGAATACATATGAAAAAAAAAAACACCTCAAATTGACAGAGTAGGACTGCCTTCCGGTGTTTCTAAGGCGGTCCTCTCTACAGAAGGAGGCAGCCACCTCTTTCTCCACTGGGCACCTGGAGGGTTTGACCTGCTGACCTTCTGGGTGGCAATGGGGTGCTGTAACCATTGTGTCACCAGGCCCCTTTGGACACATGCAAGGTCTGTGCGTTAGCTTTTCAGGACTGTGTGCGCAATGACCACGAAGTGGGCAATTTAAAGCAGTAGGGACTGACGTTCTCACAATTCTGGAGGCAAGCCCCCCTCCCAGTGTTGGTCGGGCCATGGTCTCGGACAGCTCTCTTGTTTGCTTCTCTCCGCACGTCCATCCACTTCTCACACCCTGATCCTCAGCATTCTTTGGCTGGCGCCATATCCTTCCATTCACCGCCTCCATCTTCACATGGCCCACTTCCCCAGGCTCGGTCCATATTCCTCTCTCTCATGAAGATGGCAGTCATTGGGTTACTCCGATATGTCCTCATCTTACCTTGACTTCCGAATAAGGTGACACTGACAGGTCCCGGGCGTCATCGTTGTCATCTCAAACACACTGCCACGGAGCTGATGCCAACTCCTGGTGGCAGGATAGGACAGGGTAGAGCTGCCCCCGTGAATTTCCCAGACTGTAACTGTTTAAGGAGAAGAAATTCTGATCTTCCTCCTAAGGAGGCAGCTGGGGAGTTCAAAATGTCATCCCTGTAGATCTCAGCCAAACACTTCACCGCTCCCCCTCTCGTGGTTGGTTCTTTGTCATAGGCTGAATTGCTTCATATGGTCCTTCTGGAAGCCCTGGTGGAATAGTGAGGTACACGGTGGGCTTCTAGCCCCGAGGTTAGCCATTCAAAACCACTAGCTACTTTGAGGGAGAAAGATGAGGCTCTCTACTGCCTTTAAGGGTTACAATCTCAGAAGCCCACAGGGGCAGCTCCAAACTGTCCGGTGGGGCCACCAGCAGCCAGAGTTGACGCGGTGCCTGGGGGTTGTTATTACCTTTGTAGCACTTATCAAATGGCTGAGTAACCCTAGGCAAATGGGAGAAGCATATAGCCCACCAAAGGATGCTAATCAGGTAAGTCAAAGCTTGCTAATCAGGTAAGTCAAGCACACAGAACTCTTGTAGGGGGCCCGTGGAAATGATGCTTTTGGAACTCTAAAGTTGCTTCAAGGTAGCCATCTGCTAGGCTGGAATGAGCCACCCCTGAGGCACACAGGGGGGTCTGATTCCTGTGAAGAAAGAAGAGCCAGGAGCCTGGAATGTGAGATCCTGAGCTGAACCTCCCCAATCCAGGAGACAGAGCGGTGACACCAGAGATGGGGTGGGATGGGGAGAAGCTGCAGCAACAGGGTAGACAGGAGACAGGGTGGCGAGCTCCTCAGCTCACAGAGTGCCGTCAGGCAGAAGGACTGCTGGTAGAGTGAGTTGCCTCTGTGCATTTAATGGGGTGGGGGCTGCATTTACCAACCCATGGAGCTGAGTGCGTTGGGGCCGAGGCTTACTGGTAGAATGGAGCATTTGTCGGCAGAGCTAAAAGAGCTTTGTAACACTTGTCTGAGCAGGGTCTGGGTATACCTCTGAGGCCGTCCTGTGTGAAGAGCCATGTCCTCCATCATTTCTGGTCGAATGGTAATCGGTGGTTTCCCCGATACACCCTGTCACTGTGAGAATCGCCGGTGAGTTCAGTGTGGCCACGGCAAGCAATTCCTAATCTCAGCTGTGAAGAGTGCCTGGGGAGGGACCCCTGGTGACAGAATGAGGGAAAAGGCTGAAGGCTGGAGTCACGGCTGCGCTCTGCCTCCCAGGACACATCCTTGGCCTGGGGATTTGGATTCTCTCCACGCCATTTTTGCAGACTTCAGCCTACCTTTGGGGGTCACGACTCAACCCCACTAGATTTTGGTTTTCACACTAATTACAGCTCTCCGGGATTTTCATGTGGGTCTCTGGAACTTTCAGATGATAAATGAGACTTGGATGTTTTGGGAAACCCCTCTCCTGAACAGCAACACCAACCCCAAAGTCCATTCACGGACTGTTCACAACATAGCTCAGGAGAAGGGACAGGGAGCAGCGGAGCGGGACCACAGACACAACCCCAAGCCAGCTGGTCCTGAGTGAAATCGTGGCAGTGTGGCCCTGGGACCCCCAGGGTCCTGACTCTGCAGCTGTTGAACAGGTCATGCTCCTCAAGTGACTGATGACCAGTCCGTTAATAGCTTAACGCTTCCTTCATCTACATCAGCCAGGGAGGCCGACACCAGGCAGTGGGCCGTGGAAATCAGGGGGCTATTGTTCAGGCCTGCTCTGAAACCGAAAAGTGTCACTTGTCCTTTTGGGTCCACACTGGCCTTCTTGGTTTAAGGACTGGACTAGAGTCATTGACCACCTATCCCCATAATGCACTTTTGTTCTGTGAGTTATCCATTTCATCCTCCACGCTATCAGACACAACTTTATGAAGCAAGCCGCCTGTGTGTTGCAAGGGCCTGCCATGAGCAGCGAATGCCACAGGAGCTCACAACCGGGTCTGGAAGATCTCTCTCAACCCTGCCAGGCTAAGGTTGCCATGAGCACTGTCCTGCCGGCGGTGGGAGTGGGCGAGCTGTGCACCCTGAAGTGAAAGGCCAGGCCCACCCGGCATGTCAAAGGCGAGGTGGAGACGCAGCTCATCTGGATGGCAGTTGGCTGGAGAGATTTTCCCATTAGTCCGCGGGGCTGCTCCATCAATAACCATACCAACCGTAATGAAGATAAATATTTTGCAATGCGCTGTCACTTTTTCACATGGGAAAAAGGCATTTGAATTAAAGACACTTTGGTCTTTCTCGCCTATCCTTTTATTTTATTGCTTCGGTATATCTCTAAGCTAAAATATACATAGGAGGGGAATTGGGCAGATCCAGTCGACTCTCCCTAGTGCCCCGAAGAGCTGCTTCATCAGTCTGCCTTTCCTACACACACACACACACACACACACACACACACCCCTCTGGGTCAGTGCCCAGTGAGCTCCTGTAAGCCTGCTCATGGGCATGAATGAGGGCCATGAGGGTGGCTGGGTCTGGGAAGCCAAGGGGGGAGTAAGAGCAAAACGCACGTGACAGACCTTGTTTAGCCTTTCTTATTATTGTAGCTTGATGCGTGGGCTTTACTAGGCGTGATGCACAGAGCACAATGCTGCCAACTGCACGCACAATTCAGAGCTCCAGTTAGAGAGAGAGAGAACAGCAGATGGGAGACCTGTCACCTCGCGCTAGCCCCACCCCAAAATCAGGAGGAGGAGCTCCTGCGACGCAAATGTGGCAAAACACACACACACACACACACACACACACACACACACACACATAGCCTCAATTCATTCCCTTTCTGGGGGATCAAGATCCGAGCCCTCGTAATTTTCATCTTCTCTTCTGGATTTTCAAGCCCTGCCTACAGGACATCTTTCCATGGTGGCTTATAGGCAAATGCCCTCCGCCTGTTGCTTCTGGAACCCTGCCCCACCCCATCCCCACGTCCATTTGTGGCGGGACACTCAGCCCTGCATGGTGAGCTGTGGTCAACAACCCTGATCTCTGTCCTGCCTCAGCTCGGGTCTTTGTCATGTCAGCATCTTTGTGATTCCCTCCAACTGCCTCCCTCTCCTGCATGCCGGCTGCCTGGACAACAAAGCCCAGACCCCCTCGGAATCATACCTCCTCAGTAGCTCTCTGCCCTGCCTCCCAGCATAGGCTAGAAGTCCAGGCCAGGGAGGTCAGGTCACCCACTGGGCGGGCCTGGCATGGCTTCTGGGATTTTTCTGCTCACCTCTCCCAGACAGTCTGAGTAGCCCGCCCATGTGCTGAACTGCTCAGGCGGTGGTCCCCCTCCTCCGGGAAGCTCTCCCCACTCTGCCCCAGCTCTGGACTTGAGTGCCTCACTTTCTGGTGGCTGGTGTTATCTGTTACCTGCCTACCCCGCCCACCCCGCCCCCAGGTACCCACCCCCTGGTACCCTAGGCTCTGTCTCCCAGCACTTAAGCAGCACCCTTGTCCATCCACGTGTCGAAAGGGCGAATAGCTGGGTGCAGGCCAGACACACTGTCAAGAGCATAGGTCCGCCCCCTCCTCACTGACTTATGATTTCTCTGATTGTCCACACCTTTGCTGTCCCCCACCCACCGGCGTGGCCCATGCTTCTCACACCTTGTTGATCCTGACACGACTCCCACTGACACGACTCCCATCCTTCAGGCTAATTCACAAGCCAGCTTGTCCACGAAACGGTCCCTGCTTCCCAGTTGGCAAGGCCATCTCCTCCCAGAGCAGACCTGTGCACTGGCACCCTGTCTTCCTGAACACGGTCGGTCCTGCATTATGGCGGGAGCTGGGGGGATTAGATCCGCAGTCAGGAAACACAGGTGAACAGATCTGGGAGCACATGCAAGTCACTCACCTTTCTGAACCTGAGCCTCCCCATGTATAAAACAGGAATAACTGGTCCCTCCCTCCTACCTTGTTAGAAATTAAATGTGTGTAAAGCATTAGCTCCCTCCTCCTCCCCCCAGGATCACCTTCAGCCAGGCCCTCTCATTAGCCTGAGTGCTTCTCCTGATCACCTGGTGCCTTCTGTGCAGGAGGACTGGCCCAGCACCAAGGACGACTTTGGGTTCCTGCTGAGTTAATGATAAGATGCCTCCACCTCTTCAATCCACACTGGTTTGTTCGATCTCACACCCATCCACAGCCATACTGCAGTGCTCCCACTGGCTCATGGCTGCTCCAGGCTCTTCTGTAAGTACCCACTTTGTTTCAGGGGCCCATGGGGGAAAAACAAGATTTCCCGTAACTCTCTCAAGCAAGCCTATCCTGCCAGTGGTGGGGAGAGCCTGCATTCCTGGCCTTGCAGCCCAGTCCTTCTGCTGAGGTCTCTTCACTCCTGCTGTTGTTTTGCTGGCCACCTCAGGAAGCACACAAACCCCCGCCTCCCTTTCCCTCGCCTGCCACCAGGGCTGTCCAGTCTCCAGTTCTCTGTGCTTCAGCAAAGCCAGGGTGCCTGCTGTCAGGACGTTGCCCAGACTCTGGATTTATGAAAGCTTGCTTTTTTGGGTCTTTTGTTTTGTTTTGTTTTTTGGGGGGGGCATCACTGCCCTGTGGTGGTGGGAGTAGGAGGCCCAGCCTTTGCTCCTGTGGAGCCGCTGCTGGATTTGAACCCCCATCCCAGTGGGCTGTAGTCCCGCGCACAACCACTGTGCCACCGGGGCTCAGCCTGCTTTTTGGGGGTCTTACAGGGGTCATGAGTCCCTTCTCTGTTGGAAAGTCAGATACATGGGGGCTGGAGGCATGAGAATTACATTTCCCAGAATGCCTGTTAGTAGGGCTGAATGAGAGCCTTCCTGCCATACTTGCAGGGCCCCTCATGCAGCGGTGGGGCTCAGTCAGGGGATTCTGACAAACATCAGCCGACACAGTGACCTCCAGGCAATTTCCCCTGCCCAACCTGACTAAGTGCTATACACAGTTGTGGCCAACCTGAGAAGTTAGTAGCCTAGACTGACTTATGTCCCTCTAGGGTCTATGACATCAATACATTTCTTTATCAAATCTATAACAAGTCAATCCAAGTGGAAATATGTGGACTAACATATCTGTGCAATGCCTCCCCCACCCCCATGTACACACTTGGTACACAACTGCTTTTAAAAATAACACACTTAGCACAAAGCTTTTTTTTTTGGGGGGGGAGCATCACTGCCCGCTGGTGGTGGGAGTAGGAGGCCCAGCCTTTGCTCCTGGGGAACTGGAATTGAACCTCCATCCCAGTGGGCTACAGTCCCGCGCACAATCACTACACCACCAGGGCTCAGCCCTTTTCTTTCGTTTGCACAAAGCTTTTTTAAAACAGTGTTTTTAAAACTGGTTTTAAATAATGTCGTTCTTC
The DNA here is from genome assembly GCA_004026705.1 of Nesogale talazaci. NCBI lineage: Eukaryota > Metazoa > Chordata > Mammalia > Afrosoricida > Tenrecidae > Nesogale > Nesogale talazaci. The sequence continues at coordinate 5,786 of PVJH01000057.1, read as the reverse complement.
CCAAAGACCACATAATCAGAGGCCTAGTGAGGAATACTTCAAAGGTCCCAGGAACATGGAATTAATTTCTCCAAGACTTCGTGTTCTTGGCTCATAAGAGAGGAGGACGAAATGGAGGAGGGGCAGGAGAAAGGGGAGAGAGAGAAAAGAAAGGGATCCCTAGGTACTCTGCCCCCCTCTTTCTCCTTTGCCTTCTTGTTCACTTCCCTGCCTTCCCCCTCACTTCTTTCAGTGAAAATGGGAGGGAGCTTGAGAATCTAAAACGCTGGCCTGAGCTCTTGGAAGCCCTGGAGGCACAGTGGTGACATGCTGGGCTGCAGTCTGCATGGTCGCCTGTTTGAAAGCACCAGCAGCTCGTCGGGTAAAAGGCTGAAGTTTTTACTGCCAAAAACTGACCGTCTCAGAACCTCATGGGTAGGCACTGACTTGAAGGCAGGGAGTCTGGTTCGGGTTTCCTTGAGCTCCAAGAGGCCTGATGCATGCACACGCAGCTGTCAAGGCAGTCATGTTCCAGGCACGACATTGGCTGCAAAGGGACTCGCTAAATGCTCAAAACTTCATAGGGGGCCATGGAAAAAACAGACACAAGAAAGGACATGCTGTAGGAGTGGCCTTGTGCTAAGGGATAACAGACACTGTCAGGTTCCCTTGGCCCATAAACCCAGGAGGTAGTGACAGTCATGCCAGGCCTAGTGGATGAGGGGACCCAGGAGCTTCGAGGTCAAGTAGCTCTCCCCTGATCTTCCAGCTGTCAGGGGAGGAGCCAAAGTGTAGCCCAGGTCCATCTGAGTGACGCCTGAGCCTGATCTGAGCAAGAAGAGCGGGGTCAGAGCTTCTGACCAGGTCTTCCAGCCACTTTCAGGGGTATCCAACATGTCCCACCACTCCCTGTCCCCAAGCCTCTCTGTCCGCAGACTGCCCGGAACATTGATCTCCAATAGTCTTGTCCCACCCCACGGGGTCCCAGGGTTTGTTTGATGAACGCCATCCCCTCTGCAGGTCATGAGGCTCGGCTGGCGGAGGAGCAACTTTCCTCGTGAGATTACCTGAGTAAGCTTGAATGTTGTGACAGCAGTTGGGCCTTGGGACAGGAGGTGTCAGCTCATTAGCCTCTTGCCCTCTCTGCTTTCTCTCCTGAGCCCACCCTTTCCTTCTGAAGTCTGGTCGAGGGCTACTCCTCCACCACTCGTCCCTCTGATCCCTAGATTTCCACCAGGTGTATGGTATCCCCCACCCCCATCCCCAGGACCTCCTTTGCCTTTTCCCAAGCTGGCCAATGATCCCCCAACCTCAGGGGATCCAGGGAGGTCAGGAAAGCAGAATCACCTCAGTGACAATGCCCAGGGGCATGGTGGGGCTCACCCCTCACTGTCTCTTCCAGCTGCTTAAGCCACCGCAGATAACACGATCTCCATGCAAACGGTGTCCTTGCTACTTCTCACCTCCACTGCCAACCAGGGGGCACCCTGATGTCCACTCCATGGAGATCTGGAACCCCCATTGCCCTAGGTCCCTCTGAACACACCTAGCTCGAGTTGTGAATGACACTGTGACTCTGGCACTCCTTGCTGCCCTACACCGTGCAGAAGCAGGAGAAATGGCAGAAGAGAGAACAGAAGAGGGCAGGGGCGAGAAGGGAGGAGCGTTGCAGCGAGGAGCAAGCCGTGCTCCACGATCTCATCTCACTGCAGCGCTTCGGAGAGACAAGACCCGGGGAACGGCACTGGTGGCATTAGCGAACACACAGCCACACATGCACAAATTGCTGAACCATTATTTTGTAATTTCCCTAACGAGGCCTTTGGAATAGCAATCAAGCTGAAGGAAAGGGAAGGAGACAGGCCCCGGGGGGAGGTCAGGACAGCACTGCTACAGTCCTCCAAGCCTAACCCTCACCAGCCCTGTCTGAAGGAAGGGCCGGGCTCCAGCGGTGGGAAGCTGACGGAGGCCTCCTCTCACCCGGGCTCTGGGCAGAAGCGTTGAGAACAGTTGCTCTGATTGGGGTCAAGGACTCTGTGGAGGGAGTAGCCGATGGAAGTCTCCGTGCTTGACAGTTATCTGCACGGATTCTTGGGCTCCCTTTGGACAGAGGCATGAACTCTCCTTGGACAGAGGAGAGGGGCTCATCTGGATGGAGGTCTGAACTCCTTTTGGGTGGTGAGGGACAGAACTAGGCTAGCGGGAGCACAAGGGTGGACAGGACAGCGGGCCTAGCTATTTACCTCTCTCTATCCTGTAACCCTAGGAGTCAGATGTTCACATGCATGTATGCTGTGTGAAAGAGGAAGAGAGAACAAGCATAGAAACCGGGCTACATGGGCTGGGGGGCTCTGAGGTGGGCAGGGTTAGGATCTCTTTCGGGAGGAAGGATCCCAGGACCAGCCTCAGGGAAGCTCCTTTCTCTAGGCATTCCAGACCCTTCCCTGGGGGGACTCATGCTTTCCTCCTCATTACAACGGTCATTCTTGGAGTCCCTCCTAGGCCCTAGAGTGTGCCCTGCACACATAGTCTGGCTTCTCACACCATCAAATCCACCTTGAGCAGGAGTTGGCAGAAGGCAGGACCTAGAGATCAGATGCTTGGGCTCCAATCTGGGCCTGTCATCAGTCGCTTTTCAAGCCTCGGATAACTTATTCCACCTTCTGGGCCTCGGTTCCTTCATCTCCGCAATCAGTGGTGATAATAATGCATGTTCAAAGAGGTTTGTAAAGATTAAATCAATCGATGTGTATAACATACTCTCATGTCTATCATTTGCCAAATAGTAAAAGCCTTAAAATTGGGGTGAAAGTTCTGTGTGTGTGTGTTGGGGGGGGGGGGCGGTTAACACTCACAAGCAAATGCTGAATCCAAGGCCAAAGGGAGACATCTGAAATGCCCTATGAGTATCTTTATAACACAGAGACAGAGGAAACTTTCAACACAAAGAGAAGAGACACAAAGAGACAACAGAGAGTGTTTTGAAGATTGGTGACATGACCACAAGCAAAGGAAAGCTGATAGCCATCAGAAGCTACAAGAAGCAAGGAAAAGATTCTCTCCTCTGCCAACCAGAGGGCATACCACTACCACCACCACCACCACGCCCCCCACCCCACCCCCACTCCCGCCCCCGACACACACACTTGATGTTAGCTAGTGATACTGATTTAGGATTTCTGGACGCCAGCACTAAGAAAAAAAATAATTTCTATTGTCTTATGTCATCAAACTTTGTGGTTGTTATAGCAGCTATGAGAAACTAATACACATCTGTGCGGTGTGAGGAAGGAAGAGAGAGCAAGCTTGGGAAGAAGGTTGAATTAGCTGAGGGCTCTACTTGAACTGGAGGCTTGCCTAGGGCAAGCACTCCCTCTCAGGCAGTGTAGGACCTCAGGAAGGTGCTCTGGGCCTGGGGAGATCGTCTTCCCTGGAGGCTCAGACTGTTTCTGGAGGTTCTGGGCCGACTCTCTCCATGGCCCTTTCCCATTCTCCAAAACCGGTTCCCTTGGTAAAGCACATTTTGAAATCTATGCCTTTTCTTTTCTCTTCTTTCTCCCCCAGCCCTCCCTCTTTTTCACAGTTTTCTAAGGGCAAAATTTACATACTCATAGTAACTGTGCAGCTCAATTATTTTTAGAAAATTTATAGAGTTGTATAACCATCATCGTACTCTAATTTTTAACACTACTACTACCTTCCCCCCCCCCCCCGCCAAAGTTCCCTTATGTCTGTTTGCAGTCAATACCTGCTTCCCACTCCAGAATCTATTTCTATAGATTTACCTTCCCTTAGCTATGTCACGAAGTCATTTTTTTACATCTGGTTTATTTTGCTTAAAATAATGTTTCCGAGGTTCACAGTACGTATGAGTATTTCAGTATTTTTTTTTTTTGCCAAATCATATCCCATTCTGTGACAATAACACATTTTGTTTATCTATTCACCAGTTGGTGGACATTTGGGTTGGTTCCACCTTTGGGTTATTATGAATAATGTTGTAATCAACATTTTCATGGAAGTCTTTGTGTGGGCATATGTTCTCATCTGCTTGGTCACATACCTAGAAGTGCAATTGCTAGATCAGACGATAACTCTATTCAATTTAAGAACCTGCCAAACTATTTCATAAAGTGGCTGTACCATTTTACATTCCACCCCGTGTGTATGAGGTGCCAGTTCTTCACATCCTCACCAACACTTGATACTGTCAATTTTTAAGATGATAGCCTCTCTAGTTGGTGCAATTTTCTTTCAAGTTCTCCAATCTTTGAAAAGGTCTGAGATCTCTGGGTGGGTTCTAATCACAATCACCAAATAAAATTACTAGTGTCTGGTTCTGTTTCTCCTGAGAACCCTGTCTAACACACCAACCTTTTGGTTAGTAGCGGAGCACTTCATCTTTGTGCCACCCAGAGAGGGTGGTTTAGTGGCCATAGGGTGGCGTCACTGTACTGTTTTAATTCCTACATCCTGACAGACTCATGATGCTGAATGGCATCCATGTGCACATTAATCATGTGCATATTTTCTTTGGGCGACATGTCTAGTCAAACCTTTTGCCCATTTTAAAATTGAGTTGTTCATCTTATTACTGAGTAGCAATGGTTACTTACTTAACCTGGAACTTTATCACAAATGATTTGCAGATAGTCTGTGCTATATTCTGAATGGTATCTTTTCAAGTATAAAAAATTCAATTCTGATAAAGGATACTTGACTATGTGTGGTCTTCTGAATTGTGCTTTGGCTAAGAAATCTTTGTCCCAACATTACAAGAATGTTTTCTTCTCACAGTTTTCTAGTTTTAGCCATTCCATTTATGCGCATGGCCATTTTGAGCTAATTTGGTGGGTGAGGTGAGGGTAGAGTCCTAGTTTCCTGTGGCTTACTACATACATGAAAACCTAGGTGAAGAATCAGATTGTGAACCACTAGATCAGCTGCTCAGCAGGTGAAAGGTGAGGTGTAACTCTTCTGCCACGAAGAGTTACAGTCTCAGAAAGCTGAGGGTGTTCTACTCTGTCCAAAAGGGGAGCTATGTGTTGGCTTTGACTCCGTGGCAGTGAGTTTTAGTGTCTGGTCTTTCTCAATGGATAGCGGGAACCCATCTCTCAGAATGGTTTCTATCTGGCAGTTCATCACCTCCCCACTGCCTAGAAGAGGAGGGAGGCTTACCTCCATCTGCCGGGTACACGGTACCAAAGAGAAAGGTCTGGGTTCCTTACCTGGCAGGCCCACAGGCTACTGTGCATATTCTGTTCTCTAAGAGCAGTGGTTCTCCACCTTCCTAAAGCTGCAACCCTTTAACACAGTTTCTCCTGTTGTGGTGACCCTCCCAACACTAAAGTTATTTTTCTTGCTACTTCTTAACTCTCATTTTGTTACTGTTATGAATCAGGTGACTCCCTATGAAAGGGTCGTTCCACCTCCAAAGGGATCAAGACTTGAGAACCACTGTCTTAGAGAAACCAGTCTACTATTTCCGCTCAGCAAGAATAAGCAAGTGCTCCAAAGCACATTACAGCACTATGTATGGTAGCCGGAAGGTGGAGACAACTCAAGTGTTCATCAGCAGATGAAGGGATCACCGAATGTGGTGCACACAGATGGAAGATGAAGGGATCACTGAATGTGGCGCACACAGATGGAAGATGAATGGATGCACTGAATGTGGTACACACAGATGGAAGATGAAGGGATCATTGAATGTAGTACACACAGATGGAAGATGAAGGGATCACTGAATGTGGTGCACACAGATGGAAGATGAAGGGATCACTGAATGTGGTACACACAGATGGAAG
>PVJH01000056.1:353139-553266 GCA_004026705.1 Nesogale talazaci | reverse complement strand
CCAGAAAAGATGTAACTACTGACACAACATATGTATGTATGTATGTATGTATACAATATGATGAGTGCTGTATGAGTCCCCAATAAAATGAATTAAAAAAAAAAAAAAGAAATAATCAACCAATTTACAAATTGGGAAGGACAAGTAGGAACAGTGCATGAAGATGAAACAGAAAAACAAAGCCTATTCTGACTCATTTATCTCATCAGGACCAGAATGTGAAAATTACTGCATTTCTTGAGGGAAAACACTTCAGAGACATTATCTCAAGGGACCCAGAAGGAGCCAAATGTCCCATGTGAGTCCAGCTTCACAACTCTACTGACTCCGGTGGCTGAAAGGGGTTGGGAATGTGTGTCTGAAAAATGCACAAGAGCAGCCCTCAGTCCCCACTTGTTGCCTGCTTAGATACTGAAAAAAAAAAAAACACTGGATCTAGATTCCATTCGCTTCCTGGGATTTTATCACCTGCCATTCAAAGGTGAGCCTTTTCCGATTTTAGCCCTGTTCTGAACCAGATCGAAGCTACCTCGGGACACAATCATTTATACAGGACCACTGGTGGTGGGGAGAGGTAGGACAGGAAAAGAAGGTGAATGACTGTCACACAAAATCAATTTCCTCATCTAATCGAGCCTAGATCGGTCTGAAGCTCAGAGAATGTCGGACTCTCTAAAGCCAATCTCTGCCTTGCCGAGGTTTAGATGTGGATGCCTGATGGTGTTTACCATGTTTTAGTTTTGCCCTGCAGTCTCTTTTATGCATGTTTTCTCCTCTCTACGGTCTCCAAAACAAGCTTCTCAGGATCAAGGATACCTCAGATCTCATGCTCCAGTCTCTAAGGCCCCTGGAATTTCCAGAATCCAGAAGCAGAGGTTTTCTTTTCTCTGGTGACTTCATGGAAAGAAAAACCATTTGAGGACTTCAGTATCATTTTTTATTTTGAGAATCAAGTAATTTTGGGGAATGAGAGAGAGAGAAATGAGAGGGGATCCTACTGGGAGACAGGAATCTGCCCCTCTACCTCTTGTCTCTCATGGCAATATTCTTTCCAAGAAGCCACAAGAAAATGGATACTATATCTAATCTCCCTCCTCTGGTTTGAGTGGCATTTTGGTAAGGTCAAAAAGTTTCCTGATCACTGATAGATTCAAGAGAAGTTTAATTTGATACTGCAAACCCTCTTTCTCGTATTGAAAAGCCCTCACTCAATTCTGTCCCTTACAGGGAGTATCACCACCCCACACCCACTACCATGAAATGACTCCAGTTGAATGGCAATGTATTGGCTTTTTGTGGAAACTTTGTGTTCCTTTCTGTAGATCAGAAGAACGATGCATCAAAGAAACCAAACTACCATCTCTGAATTCATTCTCCTGGGACTCTCCAGCAAGGCTGAACAGCAGAAGATCCTTTTTGTGCTTTTTCTGGGTATGTACCTGGTCACCGTGGTTGGAAATGGGCTCATCATTCTGGCCATCGGCTTGGATTCTTACTTACACACCCCCATGTATCTCTTCCTGGCCAATCTGTCATTCGCCGATATTTCTTCCATTTCCACCTCAGTGCCCAAAATGCTGATGAATATTCAGACCAAGAGTCAGTCCATCTCCTACGAGAGCTGCATCTCACAGATGTACTTCTCCATTGTGTTTGTCGTCATTGACAATTTCCTCTTGGGGGTTATGGCCTATGACCGCTTTGTGGCCATCTGCCACCCTCTGAACTACATGGCCATCATGCAGCCCAGGGTCTGTGCTTTGCTGACAGCCATCCCATGGGTCCTCAGTAATGCCGTTGCCCTGGCACACACCGTTCTGCTCATTCGATTGGTCTTCTGTGACAGCAACACCATCCCACACTTCTTCTGTGACCTGGCTCCTCTGATCAAGCTGTCCTGTTCGGACACAATGGTCAACGAGCTTGTATTGTTTGCCTTGGGTTTGTCTGTGATCGCCTTCCCCTTTGCTCTGGTCCTCTTCTCTTACATCTGCATCGTCAGGGCTGTCCTGAGAATCTCATCCACAGAGGGAAAGTGGAAAGCCTTCTCCACTTGTGGTTCCCACCTGACCGTTGTCTTGCTTTTCTATGGGACCATTGTAGGGGTTTACTTCTTCCCTTCATCCTCCCACCCTGATGAGACAAATAAAATTGGTGCGGTAGTATTCACTGTGATAACACCCATGATGAACCCCTTCATCTACAGCCTGAGAAACAAGGACATGAAAAGTGCCCTGAGAAAGCTCATCGACATGAAAGTCTTCTCCCTTTGATGCCTTGGGTATCTAAATTCCTTTTCCCTTCATAAGAAGATGGATGACTGTGCCTAAAGTTAGCAGAACAGGTGTGATGGATCAGCTGTTTGTGAACTCTGATCATTGCTTCTTGTTCCAGGCTTTGAAAGTTTCTGGCTTTTCCACAAAACTGTTCTCTTAGGAACAATACAACAACAACCATGATAACTCACAGCAATAGTCTATATTCTCATTGTCATCTAGGTTGCTACCAATTTAGGTATGAACAGTTTATAATTTAGACAATAACAGGTTCTTTTGGGGGGGCATCACTGCCCTCTGGTGGGAGTAGGAGGCCTAGCCTTGCTCCTGGAGAGCTGCTGCTGCCGGTAAGCCTGTGGGCCGCAGTCCTGTATTCAACCACTACACCACCGGGGCTCAGCCCTACAGGTTCTTGCTGTATAGATTTTGTAATGTTGTCTTTGTAGATTTGAAGATAGTTATTTCTAATATCTTTCTTCGATCTAGATTTCTCTAAGTCAGACTTGTTGAACATTTGTTTTGCAAAGAGACTATTCTGTGAGTTGTTTGATAGTTGTGGAAATATATGAAATAAATGAGGAAAGTTGCAGATCTTTGTAATTTGTCAGACCCTTTCTTTCCTCATTCACTCCTGCCATGATTTAATACTGACTCGTGAAGACCCTATATGACAAGGTAGAACTGTTGTGGTGAGTTTCTATGACTGTAGCTCTGTATGGGAGTAGAAAGCTTATCTTTATCTATCAGAGTCGCTGTTGGTTTCAAACTACTGACCTTGTGGTTAGCAGTCCAACATGTAACTCACTAACCACCAGAGCTCCAGGACGGTTGCATGATAAGCAGGACCATAGCTCAATGTAATTAATCATCAAGGACCTGCTTCATCACAGAGTCATGTATGTACAGAATACTTTGGGGAAAAGGTGGTTTCAGATTATGTCAATGGGGAGTCATAGGGATTGAGTACAGAAGGCATATTTCAATTCCTGAGTGTCCACAGGATTTTATGTCAGTTCATCTCATCTCTTTCTATAATGTGAAGTGGGCTCATTGGTCTAAACCAGTTTTTAAAAAGCGTTCACCTGAAGCTGCTCATCAGAATTGCCTAAGTGTTTGTTTTGTTGTTGTTGTTTTTCAAAATTCCCATACACATACCCTCAAATACTTTCTCTGCTCCACCAGCTACAGTGATCTTGTATTCAGAACAACAATCAAATGTGACTGTAGCAGCATGTTCATTTAACTTTAAGAAAGGATGAAGGAGCCTTGACTGGTGAAGTGGTTATGTGCATAGCTTCTAAAAGAACGTATGGCAATTCAACCTTACCAGCCATTCCACAAGACATACATGTAGCACTCTGCTTCCGTAAAGATATATGACAGCCTTGGAAACCCTCAGAGGCAGTTATTGTCACTCCTAGAGGATCACTGTGAGTCAAAAACCAACTTGATGGCAACAGGATAAGAAGGGGAATGGGACAATCACCTCTCAACCTGCACCGTAACAATATAGTACAGATCATAAGGCTCTTGAACTCACTTTCTAATATCCCAGACATTCCATGTTTGTTATATTCATGGTCATTAGTCAATGCATTGAGTGAGTGTGGGTTACCTCAATTCAGGAAAGCTGCCAGGTTCCTGGAGCAATAATCCTGGCTAAACACATACTGCCCCCCCTTGGTGTGTGTGAATGGTATCTTACAGCTGCAACTAAGAAAAGATAAGTTACTACTCAACTACATATTCTTCCATAACCCATTTTCACACCTGTAGGTGTTCGAGTTAGGTTGACGTCATTCCAGCAGGACTCTCTGGAGTTCGGAGTTCCTGCGTGGTGCCAATAATGTAGGACTTTAGTCATAGCCAAAATATTGGCAGTTCAAACCCACCGTGAAAGATACCGTGAAAGGAAGACTTGGTGGTTTACTTCCAAATGATCACAAGCATTAAAAACCCTATGGAGAAGTTCTGCTCTGCAAAAGTTCTTCCCATGGAGTCATTATGAGACTAGACTCTACGGCAGGTGGCTAGGTTTTAGTTAGGCCCTGGATCATGGATACAATTGTTTGTTGTTGAGTCAATCCAACTCATAGAAACCTCTTCAGACAGAGTAAACTTCCCCATGTGATTTGCCTGGCTGTATTCTTTTTGGAGACAGTCTTTCTCCTACGGAGCAACTGGTGAGTTAGCACTGACAATCTTTCCATTAGCGCCTGAACCGCAGCGCCACCAAGTATTCTGATGAACTTAAACTCTCCTTCAGTGGGTTGGCAAGGGAATTTGATGGAGACTCATATCATTGTGTGACCTAAGTCAGAGAAAAAGTATGAAACCCCTCCCTAGATTTACTGGCCTAGACTCTCCACAAAAGGAGTCAGGCATCTTTATTTTGGAATCACTGCTCAAGTGACCTTGATGAGATCAGAAACAAACAAACCCTGAACTCGTTGAGCTCTTTGTTGAGCTCTGAATTTTGTGGATTTTAATGTAGCTGGTCAAAGATGTCTTTCAGAATGTGCCTTAAATATACAGAAAAGAGTGTTCTTTTGATGGGTGTCTTAAGGCACCAAAGAGACTCTAAATCTCAAATATGCTTAAGGAGAAAATTTATTAAGTCTTAAACAAGAAAAGACAAGACAAAGACAGAATCCAAATGAAGACCATTCATACAAGGTCAAAATGACACTGCAGAGTTTATAGAGATTTGGAGACTTAACAGGGATAAGAAAGTGCAAAGGAAACTGTTAGAAAAAGATGATTTGCAGCAGATCAATATAACACAGTTACAGGTGCCACTTCAGAAGCAGGATCAGACCCATGAATGGTACATGTGCAGCATGTTAAACAGAAGCATTTATAACATGAGCACAGGGACTTCCAACCAGGGCAGTCAGGACATGACTCATGACTATGTGACCCCAGAGTCATGATCTCTTGATCAAGGACATACCCAGACAAGAATCTAAGGGAGACAGTCCCTCTCTGGTTTGCAGAAAGTTGTAGATGGCAGTGGAAACTGAAATACGCTTTCAGGATCTACACACAGAATAAGCCTCCAGTGATTTCCTTCTGGGTATCGAGGGTTGGGAATCGCCTGGTTGTCAGATAGAGAGTATTGTTGAAATGATTATAGTAGATTAAAATGGAAAACCTGAAATAAAAATAGAGGTAGAATGGGATGGAAAAGCTGAACATGTAGAAGCAATAGATTCATTCTCAATTACATACTAAGCATTTATAAAATGTTTCTAAAATTTTATCGGTAATGAGTGGATGAACTTGTTCTTTAGATAGTAGGAAATTACTTACTTTATAACAATCTTAAAAGATAGCATGAAAAATGAAAACTCTGACTTGAATTATTAAAATCTTATCATTTGATCTCCCTTTTGGCACATTTTGAGTTTGACCTTGTTTTTAATATTTTCCTGTCTTCTGTGGTATTTTGTTGTGATTGGTAGCTTTCCGGACTCTCTGTGATGTATTTTTCTGTTTCTGGGTATGTGAAACTCAGGATGGGTAAATCTATAGAGACAATAACTAAATTAAGGGTTCCTGGGGGGTATGGCAGGAGAGGTGAGTTGCGCCTCAATTATTCACTCTCATTGTATCCTGCATCATGACATCACTCAAAACTCTAGCTGACAGATTCACTATATAAGGGTCCAGTCATCTTTCTTCTTTTTTAAAAAAATCATTTCATTGGTGATTCATATATGTGGCAGTCACTATCATGTCAATTTCAGAATTGGAAGTGTAGGGGTGGGGTCTAGCCTCTCAGTCTGGAGAGGGCCAATGAGACCTCTATGTAGGCATGACTTTCTCCTAAGAATTCTGGAAAATCTAGCGGGATTTCCCCTTTAGAGATGAGAGACTTAAGACTCAATCCCTTGGAGATGCTCTACTGTTAAGACAGAAGGTTCAGTCCCTGGGCTACCTTGCCACTGACAAAACACATGGCAGCATGCTGATAGACTCTGAGCCCTGGAAACTGGAAGAGCCACAGGGAAACCCCCTGTCAGTGCTGAAATGCATCTACTGCCACTGGATACTGCTGACAGATCCTGAGCCCTGGAAACTGGAGGAGCTGTAGTTAAGATACTTCTACCGCCACTGGATACAAAACTGCACTCACTAACCTGTGATTGTCCTGGTGTCATTACACATGCTTCATGAGTCTGAAGAAGTCTTTATGGACTAGTATCAGACATATGGGCTAATATCAGACTTATGACTTTGGACTGGACTGGGTTGGGATGTTACCTTAATGTACAGTTGCTCTTGTATATAAAACTCTTTCTTATATACATATACATGTTTATGGATTTGTTTCTCTAGCCTACTAACACAATATAGATCTTATCACAATACATGCAGGCATACATGATGTCCAGCACATTTGTACATTTTTTTCCATCATCATTTTCAAAACATCTTCTTTCTACTTGATTCCTTGGTATCAGCTCCTCATTTTCCCCTCCCTCCCTCATGAACCCCTGATAATTTATAATTTTTTTTTCACTGACTGATGTATGCCTTCACCCACTTTTCTGTTGTCCATCTCCCTGGGAGGGGGTTAAGTGTAAATCATTGTGATTGGCTCCCCTCCTCACCCCCTCCCCACCTTCCTCTCACCTTCCTGGTATTGCTTCTCTTAATATTGGTCCTGAGGATTTCATCTATCGTGAATTCCCTGTGTTTCCAGCTCCTACCTGTATCGGTGCGCATGCTCTTGTCTAGCTGGATTTGTAAGGTAGAATGAAGAACATAATATGGGAGCAGGGGGGAGGAAGCATTAAAGAACTGGAGGAAAGTTTTATTTTTCAACAGTGCTATACTGCACCCTGACTGGCTTGTTTTCCCTTTCCCGGGTGGCTGTGACTCTTCTGTAAGAGAACATCTAAATACCTACAGATGGACTTAGGATGTACAACACTTCTTGATATGACTGAGAAAAAAAAAAGCGTGGTTAGCAACAAAATCTATCACTGGTTTCCCATTAGAAGTAATGAGTAATGTTACACTTTTTCCCCAAAAGCAGATTAGCCTGCCCTAGTTTGCACATCAAAAGAAGTGAAATCACTTACTCAGAGACAAATCCTCCACACCTCTGGTCATGCATTTGCAATGGAATTCTCTGAACAGGATTATAGGAATGTCTATTGAATTAGCATCACTGTGAGACAATGCTGTATTTCAGGAACTACCATATTTTTTTTTGAACTACCATATCTTTCAGGCCATACGATACACCTGATCATAAGATGCACCCAGTTTTTAGAGCAGGAAAACAAGAAAAAAATATATTCTGAGCCAAACAGTACCAGTATACTAGAATATTTATGAAAAGCAAGCAAAATATGGCAATATTTAGCAGCATAAACTCAACAGTGGTGTTAAGAAACATCACTTTCAGTAACAAACAAAGGGAGGCATGCGCTGTGCCGATCATGTGACCTGACTGACATTGAGACTCCAGGAGGCCGGACTTTTCCTGAGCAATCCACGGCATGCAGACAGCAGCGGACAGTAGGTGGGAGCATGGGAACATAAACAAATGTTCTGGGATACCACAGCTTCGGATGGTAAGACACACCCTTGTTTTTCTCCACTTTTTTTTTTGGGGGGGGGGGGTGTCTTATGGTCTGACAAACATGGTATTTGGTCCTCTCCCACTCTCCACAAACAAAAAATTGTCCCCTAACTGAAATGAAGCCATCTCTGGATAACTGATTTTTAGATATACAAATAAAGGGTTACTGAGACTATTGGCATCAGAGAGACAAGTGATAACACTGCCTGGGGGGGTCAGATTAAATGATCACAAACCTGCTCCAACTCAAACAAAATGGTCTTTCTTTTTTCCTGGAATCTGTCCCTCCCAGGGGTAGGGAAAGCCCAGGGTCCAGGTGTATAAGACCCATCATAAAAATGACTAATATCACACAACTCATCCAAGAGAAGCAGTTCCAACAATCACACACCAAAAAATCCCAACCATTGAGTCCATTCTAATGTATAGTCATCATATAGGACAGAGTTCAACTGTCCCTGAGATTATAACTTAGAGAAGAAAGCCTCATCTTTCTCCAGCAAAGTAGTTGGTGGTTTTAAACTGCTGACATATTAGCAGGAAATATTATTGCTATTCTGCTTTATAACTCATTGCTTAAATCTCATCAGCTTCTCTAGTCATGATTTCCATGAGCTTTTATATTTGCTAATGGAAATTTTCAATTTAAGACCCATGAGTCTAAATTCATAAGCTAAACAATTTTGGAGAAATGAGAATATTTTGAGAATACTCAAGCCTGTCATATTTTTCTATAAAGAATTTATAAGAATATTTAATTTGTTTAATGGTTAGTTTCAGGTCTTGGTGATTTGAGGATCAGTTGTAGTTTATGAACCCCCATGACCTTCCAGAGCACAGACCTAAAAACCTTAATTTATTCTGGTGGCCCCCAAGTTTGTTATGTCAGGATATTTTTATAGATCTAATATGGTATACTTTTTGTAGGAGGTTTTGGGGCCAAATAGATTAGCAGGTTTACAAAGCAAAGCAAAAGCTTATCTGCAGGTGACAAAACGTGATATACCCTTAGTTAATTTTATATACATATATGTGTGTGTATATATAAAATGAAAGCCCCATTGGAAAATTTTTGAGCCAATGTAACACTAAATATGTTAACTTAATGTCAGAAGGAATGTTAGACAAAAGAACTTAAAATACAATAATTGATCTTATTCTTAAAAGTTTCAGGTATAATGTCAAACCTTCAAATTACTAAATCTTTTGTTTTGTCCCTCTATTGTAAAATTGAAAAATGTTGGAGTGACCAAGTTACAATCTTTTCTAAACTTGTTATCCATTGACCAAATACATTTGACATGATAATCAACTTGAACTCATCATTATGAAATTGCCCTGACGTAGGGCTTGTGGTCTACCTCACTTAATCCTTTTAAAAGTATATGATCTCACTGTTATTTTAGTAGGAAGTATCATTACCCATGTAACATTTTATGGCTAAATATTTACCAACCTTTTTCTATCAGATGAATGAATTCACCAAAATTGATCTAATATCCTTGTTTTCAAACCCAAAGCAAGTAAAATTCACTTCCCCTCAACCTTGTACAACTTGCCACACACTGTCAAGTGCTGCCTTGAGCACTTTATTTATGATCTACGTGCTCCCAGGGGAATGGATCACAAAAAAAAGTGGATGAAGGAGAACTGTTCAATGAGAGAAGGAAGTTGGGGGAGAAACGGGGGGGGGGGGGGAATGAGGAGCTGATACCAAGGGTTCAAATAGGAATTGTTTTGAAAATGATGATGGTGATATATGTACAAATGTGCTAGACATGATGGATGAATATATGGATTTTGATAAGAGCTGTCTGAGCCCCCAATAAACTGAGTTTAAAAAAGTAACAAGTCATAAAAAGGGGGGTCTACATTTTTAGTTTAAGGAACTTGGTGATTGAGGAGATTCTGAGTCTTGATGTCCTCATAGGGTACATTAAGCACAGCTTAGATGTTTGTCGTTTCCACCTGTTCTCCACAGCCTCCTGTAAACTGAGTATTCACAATTTAAGCTCTGATACCATCCCCTCCTTTGGTAGGGATGTTTTATCATCCACAATTTTACCGGCACAGTAGGAACACGAGCCCTACGGTGCAAACCATTCACTTACTATCAAGAGAAATAATCAACCAAGTTACAAATTAGGAATCACAAGTAGTCGGAAGAGTACCTGAGGATGCAACTGAAAAACAAAGCCTGTTCTGACTCATTTACCTCGTCAGAAGCAGGATCTGAACATCACTGCGCTTCTTGAGGGAAAGCACTTCAGAGGCATTATCCCAAAGGATTCAGAAGGAAATAAATGTCCCAAGTGAGTCCAGCCTCCGAACTCTACTGATTCTGGTGCCTGGAGAGGAGCAATGGGCTGAATCTGGTGGTGAAAAATACACAAGAGCAGTCCTCAGTCTCTACCTCTCACTCTGTTAGGTACAAGAAGGTAAACCTCTGGCTCTAAATTCTAGTAACTACCTGAGATTTTACCACCATCATTTGAAGGTGAGCTCTTTTTTTTTTTTTTGGTGGGAGGGAGGGGGCATCACTGCCCTGGTAGGAGTAGGAAGACAAGCCTTGCTTTTGGAGAGCTACTGCTGGATTTGAACCACCAACCCTGTGGGCCGTAGTCCCACACACAACCACTACGCCACTAAAGCTCAGCCTGAAGGTGAGTCTTTTTTAGACTTTAGCTCTGCTCTGAACATGATAGAAACAGGCCCAGGGACACAGGCGCGTTCATAGGAGACCACTGTCAGGTGGGAGAGATAGAAGATGAAAACAAGAGAAGGGATTCTGAAGGAAAAAGAGAGGAGGGATTCTATTGAAAACCCAGCCCAAAGCAAAGGCATTGCAGGACCTTCTAAAACCAAGTTTGTGTCTTGCCTGAGGTTTAGATGTAGATGGCTGTCAGTCCTTGAACTTGTTTTCTGCCCATTTCCATGCTCTCCCATCTATAAGTCAAGTTTCTCAAGACCAATGAGATCTCAAATCCCTTGCTCAAGTGACCGCTTTTTCATAATACAGAAGTGGAGGTTTTCTGCTTCCAGAACTCTTCATGGAAAGAGGAGAAATTTTGAGGCTTAACTATATTTAAATTTCAAATAATTTTTAAGAAAGACAAAGAGAGAAAATTTGAGAGGGAACAATACCAGGAGAGTGAAAAGACAGAAATTAGTACCTCTTGTCTCTCATGCCTATATCCTTTCCAATAAGTCACAAAGAAATGGATGCTCAATTTAATTTTCCTTTTGGGGGGCCCTGGGTAACTCTTGGGTAAGTCCTTATACCTTTAAACTCAGCTTTGAGCTTAAAAATAAGCTTAAATTGGTGCTGAAGGACCAGGCAGTTTAATTTAAAACTTCAATTTCACAACTAATTCAAATCCTTATCCTCCCTTCCCAATTCAGGTCTGACTTTCAACTCTGAGATCTGCAATGAGGAGGGAAAGATATCTGTTCTTTATTCTTTTACTCTCGCACACTTTTCAGTGCTATGAAATCAAGGAGAATGTATGGAAATTGAGGAAAGGGCAAAAGTCCCAAGATTGGTTTCTATGTCATACCAGCATTTAGTGTCCTGTGTATGGCAAGGAGTCAAATGTGTTGACTCTCTCATGAGACTTGTTTTGAGTTCTTCTGGCATCCCTTTAAGGGATTACTCCATCATGCATTTCCTTGACAAGGTCAAAGAGTTTTCTCACTTATGTCTCTCTGACTCTCATCCGTAAGAAAGTTCTCCAAAAGCCACTCACAGCTATAACAGGCTACCTTGCCAGACTGCCTTCTGGGCTAGAAAACAAACAAAGTGGAATGAGCTTGACAAGCTTCTGCAGTATTCACTTGGCCTATAGGAAACTTGCATACTCATGTAGTGTCCTGGGTGTAAATAGAGGCACCCTACTGCTCTCCATTTTCCCCCTTCCCTCACCATAGTGGACTGATATAGAAGACGTCTCATTATAAGAAGTAAGAGACAAATGCAAGTCTGTGTTCTTATATGCCCGCTAAACTTTCTCTACTCAAATACTATCTAACCACAAAGGAAGTAAAATTATGGTCTTCACTTAACATACTCCTCCAATATCAGTTCTGAAGAAACTCCTATCTTTGGTAGAAAGAAATGCCTACAACTCAGTATAATCCAAAAAGGATTATTAACCCTCAACTGTTTCTATTTTCACAAGATTTTCTTTTAATAACCCTCCATGTTTCAATCTTCTTAGTTTAAAGAATGAAAGTGAATGCTGGAGAGATTCATGGAACTGGATTCCTGGTTTTTTTTTTCTAAGACATTTCCTATGTACCCACACGTATTGAGTAGACCTTTACCATCCTTGGAGTCTCCCTGGATAGCACCACTAACTACTAAGCTACTAGCGGGAAGTTTGGAGGCTTGAGTCCAAAGCATCTCAGAAGAAAAACCTCACATCCTATTTTCAAAAGATCAGATCCACTGAAACCCTCAGAAACACAGTTTTACTGAAAACACATGGGGTCACCATGAGTCAGAATTGAATCATCACCAATCAGTTTGGGATTGTTTATTTGTTTGTTTGTTTGTTTTCTAAGTAGATATGGCCCTCTGGTGTTCAGGGAATATCCAGCCCACCCATCCAGCAATGATTGCCATTTCCAAGGCCCAGTATATTCAAATAAGTCAGAACAGACTCAATCACTAACAGATTGTGTGCGTGTGTGTGTATAGGTTTGTTTTTGTTTCTCTGTTTGGTTGGAAGGTTGATTACTTACTCTCCACTCTGCATTGCCTCTCACTTTAGAGGGAGTACTACCAACCTCCACCCACCCCCACGAAATGACTCCAGTTGCAAGACAATTTATTGGCTTTTTTGTGGAAATTGTGTACTCCTTTCACTAGATCAGAAAAACGATGCATCAAAGAAACCAAACTACCATCTCTGAATTCATTCTCCTGGGACTCTCCAGCAAGGCTGAACAGCAGAAGATCCTTTTTGTGCTTTTTCTAGGTGTGTACCTGGTCACCGTGGTTGGAAATGGGCTCATCATTCTGGTCATCGGCTTGGATTCTTACCTACACACCCCCATGTATCTCTTCCTGGCCAATCTGTCATTCGCCGATATTTCTTCCATTTCCACCTCAGTGCCCAAAATGCTGATGAATATTCAGACCAAGAGTCAGTCCATCTCCTACGAGAGCTGCATCTCACAGATGTACTTCTCCATTGTGTTTGTCGTCATTGACAATTTCCTCTTGGGGGTTATGGCCTATGACCGCTTTGTGGCCATCTGCCACCCTCTGAACTACATGGCCATCATGCAGCCCAGGGTCTGTGCTTTGCTGACAGCCATCCCGTGGGACCTCAGTAATGCCGTTGCCCTGGCACACACCGTTCTGCTCATTCGATTGGTCTTCTGTGACAGCAACACCATCCCACACTTCTTCTGTGACCTGGCTCCTCTGATCAAGCTGTCCTGTTCGGACACAATGGTCAACGAGCTTGTATTGTTTGCCTTGGGTTTGTCTGTGATCGCCTTCCCCTTTGCTCTGGTCCTCTTCTCCTACATCTGCATCGTCAGGGCTGTCCTGAGAATCTCATCCACAGAGGGAAAGTGGAAAGCCTTCTCCACTTGTGGACACCTGACCGTTGTCTTGCTTTTCTATGGGACCATTGTAGAGGTTTGCTTCTTCCCTTCATCTGCCCAGCCAGATGACAGAGATAAGATAGGTGCTGTGCTCTTCACCGTGGTGACCCCCATGTTGAACCCCTTCATCTACAGCCTGCGAAACAAGGACATGAAAAATGCCCTGCAAAAGCTTGCCAATATAAAAAGGTTTCTCCCTTTGGTGCCTTGGTCATTTAAATTCCCTTTCTCTTCATAAGCAGATGATTGTTTCTGCCCAGGGATGATGGATCACCTATTTAGGAATGCTCAGATCTTTGCTCCAATTCCAACCTTGGAGAGTATCTGACTTTTCCACAAAGTTGCAGTCTTAGAAGACAATCGTCCCCATGATAAGTCACAACAAGGATACACATTTTAATTTTTGATCTAGGTTGCTACCAATTTAGATATCAATTATCAATAATGTAAACAGTAATCGATTGTAGCTTGGCATACACCCAGCTTTTCTAACTTGAAAGACATTTACTATTAATTCCTTTCTTCCATGTAGCTTTCTCTAGGTGGGTTTTTCAGAACATGTGTTTTGCAGAGGTACAATTTGGTGAGATGTTTCATAGTTGTGAAAATGAAAGTTTCTATGGTCAGATAATTTGGTGCAAGAACTCTGAATTAAATGATGCAAACTATCTTAGCTTTGCAACTTGTCAGAGCCTTTAGCTTAGAGTAAATCCCCAGGATGGAAGTAGGGGATGCAGATTTTTCAAAGTTGAGCTCAATCAAACATGTAGAACCCAGCTACGGAGTGGTGCATGGGCAGAATACATTTTGGGAAAGATGTTTCGAGCTATTTCAGTGAGAAATCTCAAGGCCCGAGTCTAGGAGACATAGTTCAAGTCCTGAGTAGACATGAGATTTTTAGTGGGTCAGTTCCTCTCTTGAAGGCAGTTCTCTCTTATGTAAAGTGGGATAATTGGTTTAAACCAGCTGCTGATCTCTTCTCAACTGAAGCTGAAGGTATTTCTTACAAATTCCCAGATTCACACCCTCAAATGTTTTCTGTGCTCCACCAGCTACAGTGATTGTGTTCAGAATGACAATCAAATGTATGTGATAAAGTCAGCAGCAAGTTTACTTAGCTTTAAGAAAGGACAAAGAAACGTTGGCCAGGGCAATAGTTAAGCACTCTGCTTCTAAAGAAAGGTGGCGATTCAACCACATCAGCCATTCCACAAGAGATAAATACAGCACGCTACTTCTGTAAAGATGGCAGCATCAGAAGCCCTGAGAGGCACTTCACTTCGCTCTAATAGGGTCCCTCTGAGTCAAAAATCAGCTTCATGGAAATAGGATAATCAAAGAACGGATATAGGACAACTACCACACGACTACATAATGACAGTATGGCATAGCTCTGAGGGATCTTTGGCTCACTTTCTAATATCCCTGACATGCCACATTTGGAGTATTCATAGTCACTAGTTTGCACCCTGAATGAATATGGATCACCTCAATCTAGAGTTCATGAAACAGTCTTCCTGACTAATCATATCCTCCTCAGAGGTGTATGGCCAGCATCCACTTACTGGGACAGCTGCATCTCAAAACATACAGGTTAGCCTCAGTCTCATATTTTCCCACAACCAGTGAATACTCTCTTGGAATTAGCTATCACGGGAAACTGACCGAGGCTCATTTTCTTATGCTTCCATAAGTCTGAGAAAAGAGCAGATTCGACCCCTTTCCTTCCATACCTTGCCATCAATCAAACTCTACCCCTTCTCCTCAAACTCTCCCCAGACTATCCAAGGAAGGAGTCTGCCATCTATACTTTAAAATAGCTCCTCGGGTGACATCATTGTGAAAGAATTACTAAACTAGATGAGCCCTGCATTCCACTCCAGATCTGGATTGTGTAAATCTAGATGTAGCTGCTTGATGCAGCTTATTGTATCCACAGCGCCAACATCCCAGAACTCTGCTCTCATTGTTTCACGTGAAGTAGTAGAAAGAGACCTAGTTACAACAGAGAGACGTGGGGTCTATCACAACACTGCTGCTGACTTGCGCCCCTGACCTCTATTTCTTTTTCTTTAACAATTTGTATAATGTAATGAAGCACGTTTCAAACCAGCATGTATCATGTACATATGCTTGTGTTTAACATCTGGGGAAAGAGATGCCTGGGAATGCAGCCAACAGCTTATTCACCGTGATGATTGTCTTTTGTTTCTTTCTTTCGACTTCTCCACCTGTTGAGAGGTTAAGGCTAGGCCTCACTCCTTGAATGTGAAGGACTTTGGGGATGGTGGTGCAACACATTTCCAAGACTGTGCTAAAAAAGTCAACACAGTGTCGACCTGTCTTGCTTTCTGGTGGGACATTCACCTTTGGAGCCCTGAATAATCATATAAGTCCCCCTACCACAAAGCCCACATGAAAAAAAGCACATCTGCTTATGTGACCACAAGGTGTCGAAGGGACCAGGTATCAGGCATCGAAGAACGAAAAACCATATCACTGTGTTCCCACTTCCGATAGGATCGCTAAGGATAAATGCTTGCAAAAGCAAATGTGGTGAAGAAAGCTGATGGTGCACAACTGTCAAAAGATATAGGGATTTAAGTCTTGAAGGTAAACAAGCGACCATCTAGCTCAGAAGCAACAAAGCCCACATGGAAAAGGCACACCCGCATGAGTGATCACAAGGTGTCAAAGGAATCAGGTACTAGGCATCAAAGACCAAAAAATCATATCATTGTGAAGGAAGGGGAGTGCAGAGTGGGGACCCAAATTCCAATTATAAGAAACTGGACATCCCCTTACAGAAGGGTCATGGGAAGGAGATGATCCAGTCAGGGTGCAGTGTAGCAAAGAAAGATAAAACATACAACTTTCCTCTGGCTCTTAATTGTTTCCTCTCCCTTACCCCCACTATCATGGTCCCAGTTCTAGCTTGCAAATCTGAGTAGACCAGAGGATGTACACTGGTACAAATAGGAACTTGAAACACGGGGAATCCAGCGTAGATGATCTCTTTGAAACCAGTGGCGAGAGTGAGGAAACTGGGAGGGCGGAGGGAAGGTTGGGGGAGAAAGGGGGAGCTGATTATAAGAATCTACATATAACCTCCTCTCTGGGGAATTGACAACAGAAAAGTGGGTGGAGCAAAACATCGGACAGTGTAAGATATAGCAAAATAATAATTTATGAGGGATACATGAGGGAGAAGGAAGGGAGCAAAGAGGGAGGGGGGAAATGAGGAGCTGATACCAAGGGCTCAAGTAGAAAGCAAATGTTTTGAGATTGATGAAGGCAACAAATGTACAAATGTGCTTGACATATAATGGATGGATGTATGAATTGTGATAAGAGTTTTATGAGCCCCCCAGTAAAATGATTTTTAAATGGGGGGGAAAGGAAGTCCCACTACCCTGAAGACATCATGCTCAAGAGATTCTGCTGATGAAATCACATAGAATTAGATACAAAAGTGGTCTACTCTTCCAACCCTCTATTCCATCCCAGGCATCCAACCTGTGATCAAGTGAGGTCTATTATTCCAAACCTTGTTTACCTTCAAACCTTAAAAATCTATATCATTTCATAGCTGCACACCATCAGCTTTCTTCACCACATTTGCTTATGCACAAGTTTGTCTTACTATAAGCAAATGATCCTCTGAGTGATCACTGCCTAGTTAAGACCAGTTAACTCTTAGAACTGTGAGATATGACAATGAGATGATTGATATCGTCTTAATTCTATGCTTTAAGATGCTTTGTTACATAAAAATATATAACCAGAACTGTGATTTTGTTTGGGTCAGGAGACAGAGTGATTTATATTATCGTTTTATTGCTTTAATATTTTCAAGTGAATATATATCATTGGGGGAGGCAAAAGAAGCACATTATTTTAATTTTTAGATAAAAATAAACCATCTTTCTTGTTAAGTCATTATGCTGACCATGGTGCCTGAGTCTTTTTAACTACGTAAAGACTCTGGGGGATTACACAGAAGATTAAAACATCTCAAATTTATTTTGCCATTTCCCTTTCACTTGCTTATATCTCTCTAGCTAATCTCCTTTTAACAAAGGATTTTTGCTGACTCTGGATAAACCCCTTTTAAAATTGCCATGAAGCTTTAGACATTGACATCTGTAAACTCTTAACAATCCAAACTGCCCAAGAACATTTACTTACTTTAATAATGACAATAATAATGCACCATGACTGAAAATTATAAAACATTGATGAAAGAGATAAGTAGCCTAAGTAAATGCAGAATTAATCCATGTTCATGGGTTGGAATATTGTCAAGGTATTATTTCTCTCACATTGATCAACAGACTCAATGTATTCCAATCAAGTTTGCAACAGATATTTTGTATAAATTGTTACCAAAATGTAGAAGACAGAATAGCTAATGTATCTATGAAAAAAGAACATAGTTGAAAGATTAGCACCAATTAACTCCAAGATTTGTTATTCAAGATTTTTCTAATGATAGTTCCAAAGCAATTTATTCAATATGCAATTCTCAGACAAGGAAAAATGCTAAAAGGCACCAGCAAATCTGAAGCCATACAGCTAAGAAGCACCAAACTGAACGTTTTGGTATCAAATGTTGATCTCCTGTACAGCACAAATACATTTATCAACATTTATAAAGCTGACATGTTAGGAAAATATTTACACAACAGTTGGTATTTGAAAAATTGCCCCGAAGATTCATTCTGTTCATATGCTTTATCCTATTGGGGAGTGTCTAAGAGATTTATGGAAAGATACAAAAAAAAGTGTGAACCTAAGTCTCTTGGCCAATAATGCAAACCCCCCCTTTTTTTCCTAAACTCTTCTTTAAAATGTTTATCCCGTGTTCTTAAAAATGAAAGTTTCCAGAGTTCTAAAGTCGCACTTCACTTGCTCCTGCACAACTGCACACCTACACATTGACATTACTTATTCCAATATACTAGCAAATTCAAAGAAGAACAACACCATTGAGTCAGTTCCAATGTACAGCAGTCCTGTGTGCACGGCTCCAAAGCCAATGTTGGTGACATTCTTCTGACTCCACAATTTGAGCGCTTACGTTTTTGTTCACCACATAAAAGGGAGCAAAAGTGTACAGTGTTTATAAGTTACCTGTCGAGTGATAATATAGAGTGGTTACTGGAGTGTAGCTGAAAATGAAACAGAGAGAGTCAAAGCTCATATTTGAGCTGTGTGAAATCCTCACTCTTCCATCTGCTTGCTGTAATTCTTACTGATAACCGAACCCCACATTAATTCTTACTCTGCTAAGGTTTCATTTCTTGAAGAATTAGACAATAGCAAATCCGTATATAGATGATGCCAAGTATTACAGAGAATAAGGAATCAGGAAGGGGAGGTGGCAGTTCAGGTGTCATTTTAAATAGGGTTACATGGGAAAGTCTCATCAATAAGGGGACTATTGGAGGAAAGATAGAAAAGATGGAGAAACTGAGGAATGGAATATTTCCCAAGGCCCCACCTAGGACCTACTAGCACCTTTTGACCTTTTCAGGGCTTTCATAACAGCCTCCTTCACCTCTTTGTTCCTAAGACTATAGATGAGGGGGTTCAGCATAGGGGTTACCACCGTATACAGCACCGACACCACACGGTCTCCCTCTGAAGATTGTCCTGCGTTATCTCGCAGGTACATAAAGATGAGCGTGCCAAAGAAGAGAGCGACAGCCGTGAGGTGGGAGGCGCAGGTAGAGAAGGTCTTGGCCCGGCCCCCAGCTGAACGGATCCGCATGATGGCCACAATAATAAACAGGTAGGACACCAAGATGACCACGATGCAAGCAGGCATGACAAAAAGGGCGAACACAATAATGACCACTTCCTGCGTGTAACTCTCCCCACATGTGATCTTCAACAGAGGCGGCAGGTCACAGAAGATAAAGTTGATCGCGTTGCTTCCACAAAATGTGAGCGTGAAGGCCGTGACTGTGCGAATAAGAGCACTGGTGAAACCAGCCACATAAGCACCAGTCACCAAGCCTAAGCGGTCCTTCTCAGTCATGATGGTGACATAAAGCAGAGGTTGGCACACGGCCACGTAGCGGTCATAGGCCATGATGGCCAAGAGGTAGCAGTCAATGGAGGCAAAGAACGTGAAGAGGAAGAACTGAAGGGCGCAGCGAACTTGAGAGATGACAGCCCCATGTTCCAGCAGCACCACCATCATCTGAGGGACGATGACAGAGGAGTAGCACATGTCCACGAAGGAGAGGTGGCTGAGAAAGAAGTACATCGGGGTGTGTAGGCGGCGATCTTTGCGGATCAGGAGAATCATTCCTGCATTCCCCAGCAGGGTCACAAGATAGAAACTCAAAAAGACCAGGAAGAGAGGAAGTCCCCACTCCGGGTGATCAGTGAATGCAACAAGGAAGAACTCTGTCACGAAGGTGTGATTTCCCACAGCCATCCATTCAATCGATGACCTGTGAGAGTGAAGACAGGAACCACATCAAGGGACCATGGCGATGTTCAAGCCATTTCAAGGCAGTGGTGGTTAGCTGCCTTCCAGTGAGTCCTACTCATGGGAGCCCCATGTGTGCAAAATAGAACTGCTCATAGGAGTTTCAAGGCTGTGAACCTTCAGACACGGGTTGCCAGGCTTGTCTTGCGAGGCAACTCTGGGTAGGTTTAAACTACCAACCTTTTGGCTAATAGTGGAACACTTAACCATTCATACCATGCCCAAGCCCCTTCCTTTCGATATAAAATTTTATATTATGCTGATCATCTTGCCACTTGACTTCAACATACTTTACAGTCTAAAGTGAAGATAGAAAAACACAAACTATTGCTAGGCACCATCTGATCTGCTGCAACTCAAAGAGACGCAATGTACAATAAAATCAAATACTGCAATGTCATGAACCACACTCACAATCAGTACTATCTTGAACCCATTGCTGCACCCATCTTGCGAATCTGTTTCATTAAGAGCCTTCCCCTTTTTTTCTGATCCTTTATTTTGTCAAGCATGATCTATTTTTCTGGGAACTGGCTCCTCCTGATAACATGTTCAGAATCTATGAGACAAAATCTCACCACTCCAAGGAGCTTTCTGAATGTACTTCTTCCAAGACAGATGTCTTCACTCTTCTGGGAGCTTTCTGAATGTACTTCTTCCAAGACAGATGTCTTCACTCTTCTGGCAGTCTGTGATGTGCTCAAATTCTTCCCCAATACCAACATTCAAATTGATTGTAAATCATCAATTGAAAATATCATGGTTTGGGTCAGGCACTCCTTAGACCTCAAGATGATCAACATCTTTGCTTTTTTACTCTTTCAAGGGACCTCTTGCAGCAGATTTGCCCAATGCAATATATCCTTTGTTTTCTTGACTGCTGCTTTCATTAATGTTGATTGTGTATCCAATTAAAATTAAATCCTTGAAAACTTCCATCTTTTCTGTTTATTATGTTGATGTTTATTGATCCAATGGTGAGTAACTTGTTTTTCTTTGTATTTGAGTTGCAAGCCATAATAGAGGTTGCAAGCCTTCATCTTCATCAACAAATGCTTCTGGTTCTACTTGCATTTGGACCATCTGCATATTTCAGGTACTTAATGAGTCTCCCTTTAATCCTGACACCCAGATCTTATTCATAGAGCCCAGTTTCTCAGATTGTTTTCCAACAGCCATATTAGATATGTTTGATAAAAGCATACAAGGCTTTCCTCCACATTTCCTGTCTTTAATAAGACAGTATCCTCTTGTTCTATTCTAATGACTCTTATTCCAGGTACAAGGTCCACATGAGAACAAATTAAGTGCTCTAGAATTCTCCTTCTTCACAATGTTATCCATAACGTTTTATGAGGCCCACAGTCAAACACAATTTTGTAGCCAATAATACACAGGTAAATATCTTTAAAGTTAGTAGATAGTTCATTCTAATACAAGATAAGAAGCAATAAATTATTCTGCTATAATAAAAAAGAACAAATAAAATCTTGACTTATAAGTCAGCTCTTGTATTTATAACTGTGTCCAATTAGGTCTTCAGTCTTACACAAGCCACTTAACCTCTCTGACTCTCAAATTCTTCTTCTGCCAAAAAGGTATCAAAATATCTATTCTGTTTATAAGATAAGGTTAATGCATAGATTAAAGCCAGTGCAAAAGTGCATGGAGAAGCTAAAAGCACTCCATATGTACACAGTGGCTATTTAAATTTTTAAGTGAACATTTTAAGGGAGGAAAATTTATATTCCACAAGCAAAGGAGCATTAATGGGAGAGAAAAATCCATTAGCAGTCAACAATGGGTTCTGCTTGCAAGAATTTCTATTCTCAGCCTAACAATATGCATGTTTAACAAACAGCTGTTAGCCTAATTAGAATTGGCTGGCTGGTTAAGGAGGATATTTTTAATAAGCACCAGCATTAACCTTGGAATCAAAAGAGCAAATATAAGCTCCTTTTAGCACCCAGCAAATCTCCATAAACATTGTTTGGTTGTTCTAACAGTCCCTCATCAAAAACAGTACTTTGACAATAAACAGCATTCTAATTTGAAAACAAGAGAAAGCAGACCCACCTCTGCCATCTGGCATAGTCTAAGCCCTGTTGTAAGAATGTGTATTAATGGAGTCGAAGGTCCTTCCTAGAGTTCTGAGGTCCTTGATGGTACAAACAGTTTTTGCTCAACTACCAACCTAAAGGTTGGCAGTTCGATTCAACAGCAAGGAGCTTAGGTTGGTTCTTGTTGTTGTTGTTGTTGTTGTTATTGTTGTTGCTTTTCTGGTGAGTGGAATTCTGGACCAGAGCTGCAAGGGGATTTGAGCATGAATGCATTCCTCATGCACCAGTAGTCATGCCAATACTGAAATGATCCTTTAGGGATAATGACAAAGAAAGGAAATTAGATCAGCAAGCCATGAGCAGGCATGAGCCACCCTCACCTGAATTCCACTCTTTGGGCTTCTTCCGCTGTATTAAGTGCTTCCTTTCCTCTGCCTGTGACTTACTGTCTGTTGCTCTGCTCCTGACAGAGGTTGCACTGCAGCAGAGCAGAAAAATGCTGGGGTTCTGGTTCACCCAGCACTGTACATCTGACCCTGGGAAAGCTACGTTTTCTCTCTGAACTTCAATTGCTCACTTTTGTTTCTATTTAATAAACAATGAAGCTGGAAATCTATAATCCCAGAAACTTGGTGAAGATGAGGTCCCTCTGCCTTAGTTTTACTTTGTGAAGTGAATGAAGTGAAATGTGGCAATCCAGTTCCTTAAAGGTTACAACCTTTAAAAAAAAAAAACCCTATAGACTCGTTCTACTCTGTCCCACAGCATCAACGTGAGTTAGAATCAATTCAATGACAATGGATTTGAAGGGTTTTTTGGTGGGTGGTTTTTTAGTTTTATCTCTTTGCTTCTGTCCTTGACCAAGTATTTCTCTGACACTCAAGTTCCGGATATATATTTTCTCAGGCCCAGCCTAGCATAGCATGGATAGGGACCAGACTCTCTCCCAAAACCTATGATGTAACACTAGGCTCTGAAGAAGCTTTTTATACTCCCTGCCCGAGCTTCATCCCCTAATTAGTTTCTGAGGTAAGTCTCCAGGGAGAGGTAAATGATCTTCATGCGATTTCCTAACAGGATGTCTAATACCTTTGAATATTTATCTTGAAGTTCAAAATCCCAAAACCACATACCATATTCTACCATTACTCAACAGGGTCTGATGGGGTTAGTTCATAGCCATATCTTGTTCCTGTATTATACCAAAAAGAAGATAATACTTTGAAGTCTTCATGTTTCTTATTTGGGAATTTTGTCAAGGATTCTACACAGTGTCACTCTGTGGTCTCCAACAAGAGGCAATTTTTTATAAGTACAAGCCTTTGCTCCACAAAATTAAGATACTGTCATTGGTAACCCTAAAAGCTTACTAGTGGGCAGACATAGAAAATGGTTCATGTGGAGGTCATGATAGTCATATCATGACCAAATGGATGATGAGCAGACTTCCACTAGACAGACTAAGCTGGATCTCTATAGTGAAGAATTCTCCCCAGTCCTCCCATCAAACCATAGCATCAGTTCTCAAACTTTTCATGTCCATAAGAATTACCCAAAAAGCCTTGGGCATCATGATTTTTTAAAGAACTATTGCTGTGACATCCAAATGAAACAGCAATAAGAAGGATTAGATAGGACATTTGAGGTCTGTAAATGTATGTGAATGGAGAAAGGACAATTCAGAAAAGGAGACTAAGAATGGCAGCACAACTCACAGAATATAATCATTGTCACTGAATGGTATAGGTAAAAATTGCCAAATTAGTGTTCTTTCCTTTGTATATTTTCAAGAAAGAAAAATTAAATAGAGGAAATAAAAAATGGATTGAAAAAAAATGACAAAACACAATTGCTCATTTAAGTTGCTTAAAGTATGAATTCTACTGTCTCACACCCAGTGCTCATTATTGAGTGTCTCAGCAAAGTTATGAGCTACAAAAACCTACATTGTTAACGGGAATCCCAGGTGTATCAGATACAATTTTTCTCAAAAAGTTTATATCTAGAGATTGTACCTTGGGGAGAGTTCTTGAATCTTGGGTCCTATTTAGTTCCCTGTGCACAGTGTTTGCAAACTAAAGTAAAATGATAAATGTTTCTCTAAAGTCCCATTAGAGTTTTCCTTCCTCATGAGAGATCTGTGAGCTAGTGAGAGTAATTTGCTGGTCCCCTGTCTTATAAATAAAGACAACTAGATACAGAGTGGGACAGGCAGCTATTTTGGTGGCAAGACAATGATGCAAACGCAGGTCAATGTCTTGTTGATGAAGCCTTCTCAAGAGATGGCACAAGGTGAAAGGGCTCTCAGGCAGTAGATCTCCAAATTTGCTACACATTAGTATCCCCTGGGAGATTTGAAAACTCCAACATCCCGCATATAACCCATACCAATTAAATCAGGATGTCTAAATGTAGAGACCAGGCATCAGTAATTTTTTTTTCATCCCAACCAAATTACAAGGCAGAAAAGTTGAAAACCGACTGCCCGCAGACACCTTCTTCCCTTGCAAAGCTTTACATTTTCCTGGGTGACTAAGATAGTTGCTCTCAGGTGGAAAATAGGTTTACTGTTCTCATAAGCTTGAAAATCACTGGTTGCACTATTCCCCACATGAAAAGTTATACTGCATATCCACATATTAAAGAATCTATGAAGCCCTATAATTAAGAAATCTCATCAACTTTCTCTAACCCACCATTTCCCCAAAGTATTCATCTTCAGAACCTCGTTTTCATATCAGGCAGACTAGTATGCTATAGAACAAGAGCTCCTAAAAAGGTTGCTTCAAAGGCATGCAGCTCTAAAGACACTCAGTAATTGACTTCATGTCAAACAGCAAAGCAGAACCATCCCAAGAAATAACAACTCCTGATGGCTCATTTCAGATATGGCTCCTTTGAGTCTCCGTCTGGCTGGTTTCTCCATAAGCAACCACTTCTACTGGGAAAGAGATAAGGAAAGGCAAGGTGGGAATAACATCTGCCAAATGAGTCCCTCAGGATCCCCTTTTGAAAACAGATTTTTCTTCCATTTGAAGAGTCTAGTGACTGAGTTCTCACAGGTTTGGTCAATAAAAATATGGTGACTCACTCTTATTCCTACACCCAGGCTAAATAGCCTTCAAAGGCCATCACAAATATCACTACATTCTAGAAGTAAGACTAGGCAAGGCATAGGTAGGGTATTAGACTCATGATTTCTTTTTGGGGGGTGGGGGAGTTAATATATATATCACATCATTCAATCACATCAATGAACAGTATTTTACACTTGCTACCACAATCTTTTTCTTACTGGACTCCTTGTACACTCCTTACCACCATTGTACCCCCACCCCCGAAATCATTATTCTACTTGCTGTCCCTATAGGTTTCTGAATCCTGATTTCTTTACTGAGACAGATGTTCAAGGTTCTCTTTCAAGAAGACTTTTTTATTTTCCTGCTAGATATCATAAACACAATTCAAACCTTTCTAGTAGATGGTAGTTCCTGGCTTTGGTTGTCTTTGATCATGAAAATCAAAAGTGAATTCTTGACAAGGAACCGGAGGCACATGACTATGACCTCAGGAGATACAAGGTCAATTGACATAAAGGAGTTTACATAGACAATGTTGTACCTCCT
Organism: Nesogale talazaci; assembly: GCA_004026705.1. NCBI lineage: Eukaryota > Metazoa > Chordata > Mammalia > Afrosoricida > Tenrecidae > Nesogale > Nesogale talazaci. The sequence goes on along the minus strand of PVJH01000056.1, from coordinate 527,590 downwards.
GCTTTGGTAAATAGCAAATGTTTTGGTCAGTAGCAACTTTAATATGAGCAATTGGTGATGCTTCAATCAATCCCTGGTTTTGTTTTCACTGATGATATTGAACTTTTCCAACATCTGTTCCCACAAATGTAATCAATTTAATTCCTATGTATTCCTTCTGTCTAAGTCCTTGTGTGTAGTCAACACTTAGGTTTTCAAATAAAGATATTTTCAATGATAAAGCTATGGATCTCTCAAAATTCTATCCTGTGATTTCCAGCTTTATTTCTATCACCATGAGCATCATCTTATTTTCCAACTACTATAACTTTGTTTTTGTTTCCAACTCTTGCATTTCAATTGCCAATAGTTATCAATGCATTTTGAATGCATTTCATCATTCTTGGTCTGAAGACATTGGTCAATTTCTTCAACTTATTCATCAGCTTTAGTGGTTGATGTGTAAATTTAAATAACATTTGCATTAGCTGCCTTTTTGTATGTGTATAGCTATGATCCTATCACAGATGATATTGCACTTTAAGACAGGTCATGAAATGTCCCTTTTTATTATGAATGCTACTCCATTTTCTCTTAAATTTGTCATCATAAGCAATGTGATTATCTGCTTCAAACTGACCAATTCCAGCTCTTGAATATTGATCTTTATGTGTTCCCTTTTATTTTTATGATTTCCACTCTTCAAGATTTTATATTTGTAGACTACACATGCCAAATATTGATTGATATCTGCAGCAGTTTCTTCACATTTTGAGGTATGTCCCATGAAAAAATTAAAGTTTGAAAGGCTTTACTCCATCAATGTCATTATGATTGACTCTACTTGGAGAAGGCAGTTTTCATCAGTGGTATTTGGAGTGTCTTCCAATCTGAGGGATTCATCTTATGGTACTATAACTAGCAATTTCACACTGCTATCCATAAGTTTTTCAGTCCCTAATTCATCATAAGTAGAGGATCTATGCCTTCTTCCTCCTTTATTATCAATTTGAAAGCTCCCCAAGAAAACAAAGTAAGGAATTATAATGAATTGTGTAAAGATCTGGAGTTTAAAAATGATCAGCAAATGTCAAGATAAAAGAATTAAAGAAAATAGTCTTCATCCTACACAATTGCTAAAGACAAAATGGGTGTATACACAAATGTGGTGCAGAAAGCTGATGGTTCCTGGCTATCAAAAGATGTAGCATCTGAGGTCTTAATGGCTTGAAGTTAAACACGCTGCCATCTTGCAGAGAAGCAAGCAGCCCATATGAAAGAAGCACACTAGTCTGTGCAATCATGAGCTGGAAAAGGTACAAAAAGACACAAAACAAAAAAAAACTTATTTCTGAGAATGAAGGGGATTAGAGCAGAGACCCCAAATCCATGTGTAGACAATAAGACATCCCTTCACAGAAAGGTCACAAGGAAGGGATGCATGAAGTCAGGCACAGTAGAGTACCAATGAAACACGCAATATACCTCTGGTTCTTTAAGGCTTCCTCACTTCACACTATCATGATCCCAGTCCTGTCTTTCAGTTCTGGCTAGACCAAAACATGTACAATCATACAGATACAAGCTCACAGCACACAGAATACAAGTCAGGTAAACTCCTTAGGAACATAAATGGGAGTAGCGATACCAGGAGGATAGCTAGGGGAAGGTGAGGGGGAGAGGGGAGTAAAGGAGAACTGATCACAATGATCAACAGATAATCACTCCCCCCAGGGGGATGAGCAATAGAAACATGGGTGAAAGAAAACAACAATCAGTGTAAGATATGAAAATAATAATAATTTATCATTTGTCAAGGGGTCATGAGGGTGTGGGAGCGAGAAATGGAAAAAAGAAGAGCTGATACCAAGGGCTCAAATAGAAAGTAAATGTTTAGAGAATGACAATGGCAACATAGGTACAAATATGTACGATTGATTTATGGAATGTTACAAAGGATGTAAGCGCCCCCAATAAAATGATTTCTAATGCAGAAGAAGACATTTAATTCTTGAGTTCAGTACTGAAACATATTATGGCCAAAATATTAAGTTATGCAGGAAACATCAAAAGAATATTAAAGGAGCACACAAAGTCATTGTACCAAAAAGAATTGGGGACATTCAACTATTTCAAGAGGTAGCATATGATAAGAAATCTATGGTCCTAAAGAAAAAAGTCCAAGCTTCAATGAAGGTATTAGCAAAAAATAAAAGACTCTAAGAATTGCTATAATTTCTGGAATACCAACTTAAATGTTTTGACAACTTAATAAAGGACTGGAAGCACTCTTCTATGCTAAGAAATTTAGAAGACCTCCAAGTGACTGGAAGAAATTTCAATGAAGAGCATCCAAAAAATTTTGGAAATTATTCAGCAATGTCATTAATATCATAAACAATTAAAGTTTTAACAACGTTCATTCAATAGTGATTGTAACAGTATACTAACAAGCAGCTACCAGAAATTCAAATCTGATTCAGAAGAGGACATGGAAAGAGGAATATCATTACAGATGTCAGATAGATCTTGGCTGAAATCAGAAAGCACCAGAAAGATGTTTGCTTATATTTTATTGACTATAAAAAGACATTTGACAGTGTGACCTTATAAAATATAGATAATTTTGAAAGAATAGAAATTCCAGAGCACTTCATTGTGCTCTTTAGAAACCTTACACAGCTTTGAGGCAATTTTCCTAGCAGAACAAGAGAATATTGCATGGGTAAAATTAGGAAGGGAAAAAAAGAAAGAAAAGAAAAGAAAAATTAGAAAGGATATGCATCACGGTTATAGCATTTCGGCATAATTATTCCATCTTTGTTCTGAGAAAATAAATTGAGAAGCTGGACTACAGAAAGAAGAATGCAGCATCAGAACTGGAGGAAGACTTATTAATGACCTGTGATATGCAGATGGTCCCACCATGCTTACTGGAAGCCAGGAGGACTTGAAGCAGTTGCTGATACAGATCAAAGACTGCAACCTTCACTATGGATTATAGCTAAATGTCAAGAAAACTAAAATCCTCACAACTGGTAGTAGATGGCATAATGATAGAGGGAGAAAATATTGAAGTTGTCCGGAATTTCATCTTGATTGGATCCACCATCAATGCTCATGGAAGCAGCAGATAAGAAACTCGATGTCATACAGCATTAGACAACTCTCAGCCCTGGATATTTTAAAGTGATGAAGAGAAAAATGTCACTTTGAGGACTCAGGTGAACCTCACCTGAGCTATAGTATCTTCAATCACCTAATATGCAAGGGAAAGATTGGACACTGAATAAGGAGTACCAAAGAATCACTGCATTTGAATTGTGGTACTAACGAAGAATACTGAAAAAAATGGACTTCCAGAAGAATAGGCAAATCTACCTTATAAGAAGTATAGCAAAATACTCCTTAGAAGTAAGGATGGTAAATCTTGAGCTCACATACTTTAGACATGTTATCAGGAGATTAAGTTCTGGAAAAATGACATTATGTTTAGTATAGAGTTTGTGAAAAAGAGGACTATCCTCACCCTAGTTGATTGACACAGTGGCTTCAAACAGGGACTCCAACATAGCAATGATGGTGAGAATTTCAAGCAGTATTTGGTTCTGTTACACAAAGCCAACTCAATAGGCCTAACAACATCTATTTTCTATTAAAACAGAATTTTCATAATTTAAAATGAGCAAAAACAATTACAGCTGGTTTTATTTAAATAAGTTCCACATAAGATATAACAAAATGTAAGGAAAGGTTAACACCTATTTACAATTAGTTAACTGCTCTTTAACAAAGATTCCTACAAATTACTAAATGTAAGTTTGATTTTTCTTACACACAGAAAGCAATTTTCTTTTTTCTTCTGAATTCTTTTTGCAAAACCAGAAAGTAGATAGAGTGTGGTAGATATATAATCATCTGTCAATTTGAGGATTAAGAGTGTAGGGTGGAGTCTAGTTTATTAATCAGATCATAGAGATCTCTGTGTACATATGGTCTGAGAATTCTGGGAAATGTGTTACCTCCTCCTTTGAGGTGAGAAACACCTCCCTCTCTCTGCTGACTCCCTTGGAGATGCTCTACTCACAAGACACAAGATTGACATCTCTGAGGAAAAACCACATGGACCTACCCTGATGCCACCCTGCCTGCTGGGGAAGCCAAGCAGAGACCCCTGCCAGTGCTGAGATGCTTACAACACCAATGGACCCAAAGACTTTCTACCCATTGGTCTGTGAGCAGCTTGCATTCGGCATCATTGCATGTACCGTGTGAGTCTGAAGAGAACTTTATAGATTGGTAACAGACATATGGGCTAACATCAGACTTATGGGCTTGGACTGGTCGGGGTTGGAATGTTTTCTCAGTGTTCAATTCCTCTTATAAATAAACCTCTTCCTAATGCACATATGTGTCTCCATGAATTTGTTTCCCTAGTGTACCTAGACTAACACATGGAGTCCCACATACATCATTAGGCCTCAAGGACACCCCTACCTACCATCCTTCCCTATTGGATTGAACTCTTTAATTACCTGCTTAGAATCTCATCAGGAGACATTGCATTGTCTCATTAATCCTGGAATTTTAAACACATAGTGTTTCATTCTAGTTTGTCATGGATCCCTACTTTCTGGTAAAATACTAAAAGGATAAATCAACCTTCAATGAATTACAAAATAATGTAAATTTTAGCCTGGAGGGACATTTATATAGTTCATTGTCTCGAATTATTTATGCAACATACCTATTGATAAGGATGGTAAATGAATGTAACCCAAATGCACACCTTTGCTTGTTTTAAATCAGGCAGTAACCTCTTGCTCAATTCAAACAACTACCGCTTGATCTATGTAAAGAGTCTTCATTGCACAATTAAGTGTCCTGTAATTCACATTCTTTTCAATGTTTTCCATAGTTTGCTATGATCCACACAGTCAAATGCCATTGAATAGTCAAGAAAATATAGGTTAAAAAAAGAAAGGAAAAGAAAACACAAGTAAACATCTTCCTTGTGTTCTCTGCTTTCAGCCAAGATCCATCTGACATCTGCAATATTATCCCTCCTTCCATTTCCTCTTCTGAATCTGGCTTGAATTTCTGGCAACTCCCTACTGATGTATTACTGCATATATTTTTAAATAGTCTTCAGCAAAATTTTACCTGAATTTGATATTGACATTGTTCAATGAGTTCTATATTCTGTTTGGTTACCTATTTTAGAAATGGGCCAAAATATGTATCTCTTTCAGTGAGATCATTTGTCTTCTAAATTTCTTGGTTTAGGCTAGTCAGGGCTTCCAGTGTTTCATCAGCTTGCTTAAACATTTTAATTGCTATTGTATCAAGTCCGAGAGTCGACACACACACATGCACGCACACACACATGCACGCACACACACACTGTCAGTGCAACTTGGGCTTTGTCCTTCAATGCTATCTGTTCTTGAATATTTGCCCATTTTCTATTGTATAATGACACTTTTTTATTCCTCCTTTTTTTTCTTTTTTTTGTTTTTTGTGTCATTCAAGAATCCTTCAATATTTCAACTTGAGGTTTGAAGTTTTTCTTCAACTATTTCAACTTGAGATGTGTTGAGAATGTTCATTCCTTTTGGTTTTCTAACCCTAAGTTTTTCACGTTCATTTTAATGCTGCATCATGTCTTCTCAAGCATCTTTCCGAAATTTTATGTTCAATTCTCTTATTTCATCTGTCATTTCTCCCATTTGCTCCAGAGTCTCTTTTGACACCCATTTTGTTCTTTTGTTTTGTTCTGTCCCTTAACGATCTTTTGTTTTCTTAATATGTTACGTACTTTATGTTAGTCCAGAACTCATCTGGTCTTCGGTCACTAATGTTCAATGCATAAACTCTTTTTAAAAGTGTAAGTTCAGGTGGTACATACTCATCATTGTAATTTGGCTTACATGGACTTGTTTTGATTTCTTCAGCTTCAATCTGAACTTGCAGATGTATAATGATGGTCTGATGATATGTTTCACTGGTGCTGTTCAGACTGATGTTATTAGCCTTCTCCATCATCTCTTCTCACAGATGTAGTCAACTGGATTCTTATGTATTTTATCTATTTCAGCACACATGTATAGACTCCATCTATATTGTTTTTGAGAGAACAGAACTCCACCATATCATGTCTAACATTATACTATTATATGGAAGCTGACAATCATAGCTTTCTCCTGTGGAGTAACTGGCAGGTTCAAGTTGCCAACATTTCGGTTAGCCACTGAGTACTTGATCATGAAAGCAGCAGAACTCTTTGGCTGTATGATCTCAACATTTCCTCCTTCATTCTGGATCTTCTATCCTTCACTTACATCTTCTTCCAATTTGAAATTCTGTTACTGGACTTTTATATGTGATGCAGAATGTTTAGGTAAATCGAGATTCATTCACCATTTGCAAGGTATTTTCATCTCCTTTAGAAATAAGGATTGAGGAGTTAATTCTATGGGTCTATTTGGTTTGATGATGCTTTCAAACACTAATTTAGATGATCTTTTTTTAATTTGGATGTTCTTGTGACACTATTTTAGTGATAAGACTAGCATTTAGTATTAGTTGGATCTAAATATAGGCTTACTATAGAACATAATAAGCTTGAAAAGAAATGCCTGGTTTTCATAGAAGCACTGGTCTAGTGGTTAAGTCCTTGGTTGCTAAGCAGCATATTACTATTTCAAACCTACCAGCAATTTCATGGGAGAAAGCTATAGCAGTTTATTTCCATACAGATTTACTATTTTCTTAGGTTGGTTTTCTAGAGAAGCAAAACCATTGACACTTATGCATGTGGCACAAATATTTAATGAAATTTATATCACATGGTTGTAGAATGTGGCAAGCCCAAGTCCAGGTAAGTTCCAAGTTTCTGAGGCAGATGTTAAACTAGAGGCTTCTCCTGACTCACATCACTACAGCAGGAGAATCAAAGGCTGGTGACTACCAAAGCAGATAAATCCAAAGTCAGCTATGATGCAAAAGTGATAAATCTGATAACAGATAACTTACATCAGGTCAGATCACAGGTCACTGAAGACTCCTAGAATCAAAACTTCTCAGATTGGCTGACAACATGGCAGGCTTTTGGCTCAAGTCCAAAGGACCAGAGGTCAGAGAGCCAAACACAGGATCTGGGCCCTCCAAAAGGCAAGTAAGTTTGTTCAAAGTATCCAATTATATAGGTAGCAGGAAACTCCAAGGAAACTGCCTTTCAATTGATTCTGTCAGAACTTGATTTGAGGAAGGGTGTCACATCTAGCCCTAATCTTCTAGTGCTTGATGTGCTTATTTTGTGTCAGATAAGATCAAGGGAGGTTACTGGAAGTTAAATGCAAAATTCCTGAAAATGCTGATCTAGTCAAGTTGACAAAGACCCTAGGTATCACACATGTCTGAAAGTCTTAGGGACAGTTCTACTCTGTCCTACTGAATCATTTGGAATATGTATAAACTTAATGGAAACAGACTTGGGAATTTCTTGGTTTTTATTTATTTTTAGTTTTTAAGGTAATTACCTTCTATGATGTGGGTGGGCCTAATCAGATCAGTAGACAATCTTAACAGTCAAAAATTGAAGTTTCAAGAGGAAAAGAATTTTACGACTATAATCAAGATTGTAAAATAAATACCCTGGAGGAATTTTCAACTTTCCTACTCATATATTTTGAACTTGTCAACATCAAAATCCTATGTACTAGGTCCTTCAAATATATCTCTTGGTGTCTCTATCTCTGTATATTTCAATAGTTAAGGACAAACAGAAAAAGAGATGTACTATCTGTTTTCTGAAGAATGCTGACTCATGCAAGGGTTAAAGGGAAACCAAAAAAATGGGGTAAATGGGGCTTTTCTGCTTTAATATCCTTGGGTTTGATTGAGACATCAAAGAGTTACAAAGAAAAGAAAGCGTTGCTGAAACTGCCTGAACCAAACAGTTCATGGAATTTGATTCCTTGACTTACTTAGAGGCCTTCTGTTCTGGTTTATAGACATCCCAGTTCTCATGGCCTCGTAACATGGTTAATGCTTTTTTCTATCTCCTTACAAGAGGCCATCCAGAGAACAATTGGCTGTTACCCATCTGAAAAAAGGTAGTCAAGAATATAAGGAAGATATAGAATGTGTGGCCTATTGTTTCTAATAGCAACTTTCTCTTTACCCCTGAGACCAGAAGAACTGTATCGTGTCTGGTTACTATTACTAAACATTTTAATTACCAATTCTGTAGAAGAATCTTAATCAATAGAGTGAAAATTCAGAACACAATTTCAAATTATCTAAATGAGATATTTTGGAGTCATGGAGAGTGGAAGAGCTCAAGAATTTAGAGCGCTAAATTAGCTTTAACCCAAAGAGCAGTTTTCACATAACTATTTAAACTATCTTCTGAAAGCGTGGTAATCTTTTAAAAGCTATCACATTGTATCAAACTGACAACTTCAAGTTGGAAGATAAGCATCTTCAGGGGTAGTGCTTTCAGTATGTTCATGATATAAGGACAACTAGGAAAAGGAGAGGGAGAATGGTTGCAAAACTTGAAGAATGCTCTCAACGTTGCTGATGTATTCATGCAGGAATTGTTGAATTCTTATTTATTTTTGCTGTGTATATTTTCAAGAGCAACAACACAATAAAAAAATATTCATCGAAAATCAAGATGCAATAGACATTGTGAAGTTTTGAGCACAGGCTGACTGTTGCAGAGCACAGGAACTGAGTGCAGGCAAAGACACCCCCCTGCTCACCCTGGCTTCACCCTACCACTGGTAGCCATAATGTTCTGGCTCACCAAGAACAACAGCTTTAAAACATAGAGTCATGGAATATATATGGATGCTGGTAGTACCATTATAGCAGAGAGAACGGTATTACTTCACCAAGTACAGTCTTGGGCAAGCATTGTAACAAGTGGGAGCTGCCGGGAAAAAGCTAAGAATGGGGCGTATGTCCAGTGATTATAGCAAATGATGAATGTGTTCTTGCTTTTGTTTATTTTAGGTTCAAGTGAGTTATATCTGGATTTTTCTAGAGTGTCTGAAAGAGAGCTTGTGAGTGGTCAACTTTATTGATTCTGTCATATGAAGGCTCAAACTACCACAATTCAATCATTAAATATTTATGGAGTTTATCAATCTAGCAGATGCTATGCAATCTGACCTGTGTGAGAGTGAAGGGAACTAACGCTAATGTCTGCAACTCACTTTTAAATGCATCTAAAAATTAGGAGGCACGAAGTCTTAATTAATGGATGATTAGACAGAGAGGAGAATGAAAACCCAGCTAAGTACTGACAATTGCAGCATTCAGACATGGGGCTTCACTAAACATTACTATACATTCAATCTTTCAATAGGACGGAAATTTTTCAAACCAAAATTTTCAAAAAAATATAATCTTGTGATATAGCCAGAAAATGATGAGGTGTCTGCGTTGAACAGGGTTTACTTTTTTATCCTTCTGCCACTTATCCCAGGAGACTTATCTCCACTCCAGTCCCTTCTTGAAATGTCTCTTCTTCTTCTTTCTTCCTCTCTAGGGAGCTAAAAGTGTAGTTCTCTTTTCTATTTTGTAACTCGGCATATTTATTCAAACATTGAGTATGCTATAAATAATCACTGTGCAAAATGCTGGCATCACAAAGGAGGCCTTTGTCAAACATTTCAAAAGATGGAGATAGTTAGGACCACTTGAGTTGAGTGAGAAATTTCTTCAGGGCTTCCTTCACCTCCTTGTTTCTCAGGCTGTAGATGAAGGGATTCAGCATGGGGATCACTGTGGTGTAAAACACAGACACCACTCGGTCCTCCTCTGAAGACCGGCCAGAGTTATCTCTAAGATACATGAAGATCAGGGTGCCAAAGAAGAGTGACACAGCGGTGAGGTGAGAGGCACATGTAGAAAAGGTCTTGGCCCTACCACCTGCTGAGGGGATCTTCAAAATGGCAATGATGATGAACAGATAGGACACCAAGATCACCACCATACAGGCAGGGATGACAAAAATTGTAAACACAATAATTACCACTTCCTGGGTATAGGTGTCCCCACAGGTCAGCTTTAAGAGAGGTGGAAGGTCACAGAAAACAAAATCGATCTCATTGGTCCCACAGAAGGTTAGAGTGAAAGCCGAGATTGTCCTCACCAGGGCACTGAAGAGGCCAGCCCCATAAGCCCCAGCCACAAAACACAGACATGCTTTCTTCGTTATGATGGTGACGTAAAGCAAGGGTTGGCACACAGCCACGTAGCGATCATAGGCCATGAGGGCCAGGAGGTAGCAGTCAATTGAGCCAAAGAAGGTAAATAGGAAGAATTGAACAGCACAGCGCGTGTAGGATAAAACTGCCCCATGCTGAAACAACACAGCCAGCATCTGGGGAACAGTGACAGAGGAGTAGCAGATGTCCGTGATGGAGAGGTGACTCAACAGGAAATACATTGGAGTGTGGAGCCGGCGATCCATGTGGATCAGGATGATCATTCCCAAGTTCCCCAACAAGGTGACGAGATAAATAACTAGAAACAGGAGGAAGAGGGGAAGCCCCCATTCAGGACATTCCGTGAATGCTATCAGGAGAAATTCAGTCACCAAAGTCAGGTTCTTCTCTGCCATGAAGCTGATGGTGCAAGAGAGGGCTAAGATGAGAAGCAAATGAGGAAGTTAGAAATAGAAGTGAACTGCATTTCTAGTTCACCTTTTCTGAACATGTACAACACACAAAATATGTCAGAAACTGGGTGTGTCTTCTTGGATGACAGACCATAGTTCTACGTTCAAGAAAAGCCATCAAAGGCAGAAGAGTCTGGGTAGTCACCATAGTTTATGAGGGTTCTTCAAAGAGCTTGTGGAAACATGAACTTAAAACACGGTGGATTCTTTACTCCCATGAACATTTTGATGCTCCTCTTATGTCAAGAAAACTTGTGCAATTAAATATTTCCAGAACAAAAGCTTTATATTCTCCCATCTTAGCGCTCACCAGTTCCTGGAAGTCAGATGGTCATTTTGAGCTAACCTTTTCGTGTGACTTCAATAGGAGTTGATTCACGAACTTGAGTTGGTTTCAATTCAATTCATGATCCTACAAGTGAAAAAAAGAAAACTGCTCTATGAACTTGTCTTGGCTGTAATCTTTATGGAAGGCATCTCAAGGCCACAGGTTGGTTTTGAACCACTCACCATTAGGTTAGCAGCCAATCACAAGCCACATTTATCTCCCAGAGGTTTTTCTAAGACCACAGTTCCTCCTTTCCTTCAAAACCCACTTCATCCCTTGCTTCCATTAAAACAACATCTGTACAGCAAATCACTCACTCTCTTTTTTTTTAGACCTGATTTTTTACCAATTCTTGCTTCCTTCTGTGCCCAAGGTGATATCTCTAAGACTTTAATTTAATATATCTCACATCCCTGTTGAAAAACACAGCGTGACTCTTTTTCTGACATAGGATAGTTTACTCTTAAGGATTAGGTAAGGGGTATTCCTTAATATGTCAGAAAGAGGTCGCTCCTGATTCACTCTCCTCAAACTCCTTTCCAACCTCTCAATTCTTGCATTCACAGCCACACTCCACACTCCTCTCCTCTCCAAACCAAAATTTCACACCAGTTGCTGTAGTTTGCTCCAATTCTTGGCGACATCATGTGTGCTCTAGTAAAACTGTGCTCAATGAGATTACAATGGCTGATTTTTTTTTAAGATCACCATAGCTGTCTTCTAAGACACCTCTGCAACAATTTGAACTATCCATCTTTCTGCTAGAATTCAAGGGCATTAAATGTTTTTTAACACCCAGGAGACCACTCATCTTTCCAGCCCCATTGAATTATGCACAGCTTCTCTAATTTCCCTAAGTTCTCGCCGATCTCTGTGCTTTCCATGGGCCACTCTTGCTGCCTGGAATGCATTATCTTCCTCATCGAAGCCTAGGGCTACCTAATTCCCAAGCAACCTTTAAACCTTTCCTCAGAAAGCACTACTTCCAAGAAGCCTCTTCTGAACCTGCTTTCTCCTGTAGGGACAATGCCCATGGATCAGAGGCTGTGGACTTGGTACATCTAAAGGGTTTGGCATGCTTTTGTGGAATAAATAATGTGAATGCATGAGATATGTAGCATCTCATAAAGAAAATAGAATTGTACAAATGTTTAAGTGCTTCATTTCGTTTTTATGAGAGAATTTACAAATGGGAAAATTTGAGAACTAAATCGAAGAAGTCAATGAACATTCTGGAAAGTGATAAAACCTTTCTTGCATTTACACTTTTATTTGCAACCACATGTCTCCTTACCAGAAAACTGTTGTCTTAAGTAGAGTAGATGACTTTGGCAAGAATAACTTTTATAAGAAGTAGCATTGTACTTACATGCAATCATAATAACAGCACATCATTGTTGCCAATTGCCCTGAAGTCAAACGCAGCTCATAACAGCCACATGCGTATCAGAGTGTTAGAGGAAACAGTAAGAGAAATTGGATCTAGTGGTCAAAAACTGGCCATGCTCGAAAAGCACGAGATCTGTTTCCTCACCTGAATAACTCTTCACTGTTACCTGGCCAGTCCACTTCTCATGTTGTCCACAGTATTCCTTTCTCCCTAACAGGTTGTTTCTCTTTCACAGCTTAGAAAAGCATCCTAAGGTCAGAGAGAAGGCCCTGGATTAGGAAGCTGGTGGTTCTTGTTGTCTTCCCATAGTATGAAGTTCAGTGATGGAGCTGAGCAAATCATAACCTCCTGGGATCTTGGAACCCTTCTCCTTTCTCCTTCACAACCCTCACACATGCACAAAAAAACCATATCAACATGAAATCAATAATGCCTTAGTAGCCTGAATGTCAATACCTGGATACTATTATGCTCAAGGACCTTGCTGACTTTATCAAGGCTTCTCTGCTTCTGTTCTATCTCCATGATCTCCTGAATATGGTCTAATATAGCAAATGTTGAAGAACAGCCTCTTTCTATGGGTTCCTGTGTCTATCGCAGATCTCTTTTGAAGAGACAAATAGCTACTACAGGTGCTCCTAGGGCTCCAATCAATGGCTACAATGGATCTATAAGGAAAGGCAATGACTGCTCATGTGGGATCCTAACAACACATCTGGTGCCTGTGATGCAGGAAAAGAGATGACTTCCTCCCAATTCTATTTCTCAAATCCCCATCCCATGTTATAATTGTGCTTTAAAGGCTTAAATCCCAGTTCTACATGCTCCCTCAAGGAATTGGATTCTCTGACTTTAATTTCCCCAGCCAGGATGATGTCAGATATTGTGCCCATTGCCACACTCACCAGTGCGATCAGATACTATAAAAAAAAAAGTACTTTGCAAGTACAAAGCTTAGATCTATATTATCCAGAAAGGGAATTCTGGGCAGAACAACCTCAATGAGACATATTGCATCTTCCAAGCTTGTTCTTGGGTGGCAGGTGTTTCATTTAGCATTTCCCTTAAAAACAAACCAAAGAGAGGACAAAAATTTGACTTGATGCTCAGAGGATAAATCAACTAGTTCTTGTTGGCATGGCTTTTGATAGTCCTCTACATCTTTGACACGGTGACATTTTTATGATCCCAAATCATAAGCAATTAGGTAAGTTATTTCAATTCACCAGGTATCCATTTATAAAAGAAAACAGGGAATATGAGAAAAAAACAGAATAATTGTTATCCTCGACAATTGTGAGAACCAAGAGAAAATTAGACATGTCAGTAATTCATTAATCTCTCAGCTAACACTCCAAAAAAAAAAAAAGGAAAAGAAATACAAGATAATGCAAATTATCCTCAAAAAGAAAACATAGTGGCTGTTATAGGGGTTATACAATATAGTAGGAGAGGAAATTAGCCATTAATTACCGATCCTAGAAGACCCGCCACCATCAGTTGTTGCTGGCAAATCCATTCAGAACAGAACTCCCTCAAGAGATATGTTAAGCCCTCACCCCAGGAGTAGACAAGGTCCCATGTAGCTTCATAGCGGACATGACAACATATAGGTAGAGTGGAATAAGGATGGCTTTCCAGATGAGCTGCCTTTTGAAGTCAGTTTGGCCAAAAATGGAGTTAAGAACTCATGGGGAAAAAAGAGGGGACCAACATGAACAAATACATAGAGGAAGTGAGTTGAAGTGAATTGAAACCTGGGACGGAGAAGGAGACTTTGGTGACATCATAGGATGATGCTAGGCAAAATCATGGTGAAGGTGGAGTGAGCGAGGCCTTTACCTCAGCTATGCAAATTAAAGTCAAGTAAGTAACCTCAGTAAACAAGATAACCAATATTTTCATGTGAGATGCTAAAACAGTCAATATTGTTTTATATATTTCTTTACCCCCATTTTTAAAGTAAAAAAAATTAATGCAATGAAAACAAAACAATGTCATTAAATAGCTAGTCTGCTGTCATAATCTCCAAGGCTGAAAAAGGGATATGAGCAAATATTATAAAAGCTCTATCAGTTAGAACCAGGAAAACTTTCTCCCAAATAATTGAAAGATTGAATGAAAGCAAAATGGGGGTGGGGGGAGAATCTGAAAAACAAATTCAAAATGGTCTATCAATGGAAGAAAATTTATAATGGATAAGTTATCAAAATTACCAGTATTACTGATTTAGCCTTATGCCTCAGGGTCCACTCTGGCTCACAGAGTTCTCATACTTGGAATTGTGCTTCAAAAGGGAGACCAAGGAGCTCCCAAAGGAACAACTAACAATTGTCTTTTCATTATCTAAGGATATTCTATTTCCTCCCTCTGTATCATCTACTTCAAAAAAGAGAATTGATTAAGTTCAGTTTAATATGGTTTAATACTTACAGCGTATATTCAACATTTCAAAGTTCTCTCTCCTTCAACTAACCTCATAAGAACCCTGTAGGATGGCTAGAGAAAATGGAATTCTTCTTTTGTCTCATGAAGGAAGAGAAGCAGAGAGGCACTCAAGGTCATACTCAGTTGGTGAGTAGTTTAGAAACTTTGTATGTCCTACCCACACTGCTTAGTAATGGACCTTACCTAGGCCACAGCCCCTAGGGGTCAAGAGATCATGTTTGGGGCTATGACTCCATATATAAACACTTGTGTCCTGAAGGTCTTTGAATGAAGAGGTAAATGCACTGTATGAACAAATCGCCTTAAAAATCATAGTGGTTTTGCTTAAGCATTTATCCCTTGCTCATGAAAAGTCCTGTGTGTGTTAAATCGCTCTCCTCCATCTCATAATTGCATTAAAAACAAAAATGGCTCTCATGTTTGCCAGTGCCAGGGAATAGTAAGATAAAGATTATGCAAGATTTTGTTAACTGAGAACCCCAAAGTTTGCCTCACTTACACCCCCATAACAGTGTGCAGGATTTACTCACATGGTCACAATGCAACTCTCAAGCAGACTAGGAGATGCTCAAAAACATGAAGTATTTGTGAAATCAAAGATTTAGGCTAAAATCTCTGCCACAACCACAATTCTTTGTTCAAAATAAAGTCGAGAGCCTTCCATGATGTTCTGAAGGGTCCCCAAGGCTCATTACTGTCTTTCTTTGATGCTGTGCTTCCCTGCTTCCATCAACATGGTATTTGTACTCTTGCTCACCTCCTATGGCAATCACCCTCTCTATTCCACATCACAGCCCGCGTGATATGTGATCCTTACCCCTCAAGTCCTTAAAAGAAAATAAATACAAAATTTCAGTAAGAGATTTTTTAATAAAAAATATTATAAGCAATTTGGGTTGCTTATAATACTTTACAGAACAAGAAAAAAAATCAAATAAAAAACTCAGTGTCTAGGGAAGGAAGGGGAGAGGAGCTAATGTCAAAAGCTCAAGCAGAAAGAAAATGTTTTGAAAATGATGATGCAACAATTGTACAAATGTGTCTGATACAATTGATGGATTGCTATAAGAGCTGTCAGAACCCCCAATAAAATGATTCATTAATAAATAAAACAAAAATAAATCAATGTCACTCTGCTGTGAATCCCCTGGTCACTCCCATCATAAGAACCTTACCTTCATCCTCTCATCCTTCTAACTCCTGCTCCACCTCTTGAGATCATCTGTGTGTGTATTTAATAATTTACTTTATTTTGTCATTGTTGTCGTTGAAAATAAGCACAGCAAAACAGATGGGGGCCATCCAAAAATTCATGGAAAAACTCCATTATCTTTCAATTCCATTTATCCATGAACTTTTTAAAACAATCCATACACACCATACACCGCCTTAATAATATGTGCATGTACAATACTGTGACACTGAGTACATGCTGCACCTTACACAGCCAATCTCACTCTCCTTTTCTGAATGAGTCCTTTCTCATTAGCACACACTCACTGCCCCTTAAGCTCCCTATCTAACCTTTGGAGTTGCTGCTGTCAGATTGATCCTAAGTAGGTAGCTCCTGAGAAAATCTTTGATATTTATCCCTCTTCTCCTTGTTCCACACTCTTTCAAATCCCTAGCCAACCAACCCAATCCATGAGGGGAAAAAACCTCCAAATTATTTTCCTGTTGTGCATGATCATCTAAATCATAGGTTTCCAAGTGTATGTATCCCACTTCCTCCTTTCCAGAAAAAAAAATTTACTCAGCACTCCTCTGGCAATCAAAAAATATTTGTACTCTCACTCATAATCCAGGATAAAGTGTAGGTATTGTTTTTACAGTCAGCTGGATCACTCCAGCACCTCCAGCAAGTGCTACCTTTCTACTTAGGGAAACACTGATCTAGATCTTTAATATCAAGTGCCTAAATAGGCTATGTATTAGAGATTTTTAAATTTCATAGTCAATATGCTGTTTAAGAGGTTTTCCTCAACAAAGGGGAAATTCTCTCCTTAATAAAAGAAAATTAGGTCAAACTTTAACTAACAGTTTTTAGCATTTTAACAAAAAGAAGCCAGTGCTCAAATAGGTCAAGGAAATGTGATTAAATGAAGTTAAGCAAGTCACTTTCCTAGAGGCTGTTAGAGGTTTCAGTTTGACATTTTACTTTGTAAATCTCCTGAATGAACTATATATCATAACCATGGAATTTTAGCTGCTACTAAAAAACACTAGTTTATCAGATAGCCATACATTTGGTAGCATGCCACAATAAACATTTATTCTCAAATGTATCGATTTTGAGGTCACCAGGGATCTGCTGACTTAGCCAGACTTTGGCTAGACTTCATCAAGCTGTAAGTTGATTGCACAAGGAACCATACTCTGTTCCATGTTTTTCTTATTAACTTTGAATCAACAAGCTACAGAAGACAGGTTCTTCTTCTGACAATGGCAAAAGTCCAAAGAGACGAAGTCCCACTGCTGAACCAATTTTCAAATCTTTGCTCACATGAAGTCTCTTAAAGTCCAGTTGCCCGAAGTACCTGGGTATTGATAATACCCACCTTTTGGAGTTACAGAGAAAATTAAGCCACCCTTTAGTGAGGTTGAGTGTCCTGCAGGCTACTTTCAAAATTTAAGTTTTTTCTCTCCTTCCTCATCTCAGTTTTCACACCCTCAGTAATATTGTAGCATTCAGACCAACCAGTAAACATGAGGATAACAGTCCAATTTTCCATCTGAATTTTAATTAATTGAAATCCCACAAATAATTATTATGATTACAAAAATAGCCAACGTTTCTGAGTGGTCACTATGTATCATGCCACACACTTGGCATGTAAAAGTTCACATAAGAATAAAAATGTAGAACACTCAAAATATAACATTTGAGGAAATGCCTTAATAGATGACAAGGCACTCTTTCTTTGGCCAAAAGTTCTCCTAGATACAGCCTGTTTGTTGTTGTTTTTTCTCATCATGTCCCTGTCTCTTTGTGCTCCTTTCTAGCTCATGTTAATATTATTACCAATGTCAACCTTTCCTGCTGTGCTCATTGCATAACTTATTTTAAATCTTTACCAGCATCTCTCCTCATTTAGAACAAAGGAATTCCTTTGTTGTCTACCTAGTTTTTGTTTCTCTCCCTGTAGCTGATATTCCAGAGAGATATCTTCTTACAAGAAGACTCTCTAGTTCTGGTTCCATGCCTAATATAGTGTGCAAATTATAATGGGAGTCCAAGTGGTATAAAACACAGAGAGAGATTGTTGGCAATCATAAACAAAACTAAAGGTAAATAGGAACCTTGGCTTTCTGAAGAACTCTCCTTAGGACCTTCCCCGTTTCCTTGTTCCTAAGGCTAGAGTTGGAAAGTTCGGCCAAGGGCTCATTTGTATATAGAATATGGGCACAATCTGATGTAATTTGAGATTTAAGAGTGAAGAGGTGGAGTTTAGCCTGTCAATCCGATCGCAGCTCGATAACCTCATTTGGAGTCACTAAGAAACCGTCAATAACTTGCTTGAAGCAGGACACACACTCACTCCCTGGAGGACATGCTTGCTGACAAGATACATGGAGCTATGCTAGAGTTCTGGAGCTGAAGGACCCATGCAGAGACCCCTGCCAGCATTGAGATACCTCTACTGCCACTGGATCCACAAGACTTTCCACCCACTGGCCTGTCTTCTTCCTGCATTCAGTGTCATTGTAGGTGTTTTGTGAACCTGAAGAATTTACAGATTGGTATCGGACATATGGCCTAATATCACACTTATGGACTTGATCTTGACTGGGCTGGGATGTTTCTCAATAGTCAATTGCTCTTGTATATAAAAATTTCTTTTACACACATATGAGTATCTATGAACTTGTTTCTCTAGTCTACCCAGACTAGCACATTCTTCTCCAGGGGGTTGCTGAAGTTATATAGTTTAAGCCTAGAGTTCCTATAAGTCAACCCAACTACAATTTTGTGTGAGACATACATACATAGGGCAGCTCTTTCTCTGAGATTCCATTTGCAGATGTCCAAATGACTTTGCTGGTAAACAAGTAAAAGAATAACAGGAGCATAGTCATCCTGACCAGAATCCTAGAGAGAACAAAGAAGAGAATTGACACCTGCTGGAGAAGCTGTCACCACATCAGTGTCAGTAGCAGAGATAAGTCAAAGAAGTGAAGGTCACACGGGCGAGAGGGAAGATAAAACTTACATTGGTCAAACCTTCCAAAATGTGAAGCCACCAGCTTTTGCCAAACATCATAAGAGTCATGAAGATGATATAGAACAGGGATTGGAATGATCACCTAGCTTTCCAGAGATTGATCTTAAAATCTAACCTGTAGGGTTGAGCCCTGGTAGCATAAGTGGTTGAGTGCGAGACTGCAGCCAACGGGCTTGGCAGTTCAAATCCAGCAGCGGCTCTCAGGAGCAGCGCTGTGTATCACCCATGACCACCAGAGGGCAGTGATGCCCCCCCAAAAAAAACAACAACAAAAATCTAACCTGTGTCTTCAAAACTGAGACTACAAATAAAGCTTAGAAACATTGTGATATTTTAAGATGTCACTCCTTACCACCACCCTGACTTCCAATGGTCACTATCACTTACCACAGAAGCCCTGTGCCTTCTGTGTCCTCATAAACCTTCTTATACCTCCATGATTCAAAATCCAGTGATTACTTGTCATTCACTCTCTTTCAAGAGTACGCCTAATACATCTTGAATAAAAGAATAAATCAAACTTCCAAATATATTTTTATGCTTTTAAAAACAAAATGGTCTTGACACTGAGGTTTTGTGATTTCAAGAGAGACTGCGTTGAAAGATAAGAGGTTTTTCATGGAATTTCTCAGCATAGGTCTTTTAGTATAAAGAGCAATCTGGAGGATAAGAAACAAAGTATTTAGATCATGAGCATAAAAATTCACATTATAACAGAGTCATTTCATACCATAAGAGGCAAAAAGATTTTATCTGCAGAAAGGAGCAAAGTTATATGTATAAAGAGGACAATGAGGACAGTGGACATTTGCTGTATGAAATATTCCCTATATAATTTTATACCAAAATTTTGGAAAATCCAAATGTCATAGTCTATTTCTCAGGGAAATATAAATTATTGGACTAGCACAAAAGAAATAGAAAACTCAATTCACCATCAAAATTTATAGCTAGTCAAAGTCCTATCCTCGTCAAAGACATTATGCTAATATTTTGGTGAAACTTGGAAAGAAAACAAAATCTCTAGTGATACTTAAACACTTATTAGCATATAGTAAACAGAAGAACTCTAATATTAAAACTAGATACTGGCAGCATGTATGCATACACCAAATTAAGCTCTTGCAAAAATCTCACTTGCATATTCAATTGAAAATTTGGGGAATAAAAAATTAGCACATGGAACTACAAACATAAAAAGGTATGCTT
This sequence comes from Nesogale talazaci, assembly GCA_004026705.1. NCBI lineage: Eukaryota > Metazoa > Chordata > Mammalia > Afrosoricida > Tenrecidae > Nesogale > Nesogale talazaci. Next base: position 507,317 of record PVJH01000056.1, on the reverse strand, counting down.
GGAACTTATTCCAAGGATTTAAAGATCATCCAACATTAAAATCTACTAATGTGACTTATTTTTGCTAAGTATTAAAGGAGGAAGCAATAGTTTTCTCAATATATGCCCAAAGGCTTTTGATAAAAATTATGACCCATTATTTATTTTAGAATATATACAACAATAATAACAATAACAAGGTTAAGAATTAGGAATAGATATAAGCTTCTGTATTTAAAGATAATGGGGAATACATTCCAGACAGCAGTAAACATCACACAGAATGGTGAAATACTAAAGATATTTCAATTAAAATTAGATACAGCAGAAAGCAAACGACCTTCACTTGATTATTGAACATCTTTCTGAAGAGTCTAACAAGTGTAAAAAAATTTAAGTTGTTAAAATTTAAGTATAGATTTAAATGTACTAGAATTTTAGATGGGAAACTCAAGAAACAACCAGAAAGTCCTTATAACCTGATAAAATATTTCAGTGATAGCTTATTGCAAGACAAAAACTGCAAAAACAAATATCTATAACTTACTAACATTTCAAGATGTCATAAAATACAATGCTATCTATAAAAGGATAGCAAAAGAAAAGTCAGTGAATATAGCTGTTATTAAAGTTTACACACTAACAACCAAAATCAAGATGAAGAAATTGAATTATTTTTCCAACTTTGCAATCAAAATACACTGATAATTATAGTATTGGCAAATAGAATGTGGAAGTTGAACCCAAAGAGAATGGATCAATAGTTGGGAAACATGGAGCTGTTTATATAAACAGCCGGAGATGGCTTGATAAAATATTGCAAGATCAAAATGGATGTTAGAAGAGATTGAAACATGTTCTCAAATGTAGAGTACCTACAGAGAAGGGGGAGCAGCAGATGAAGTTAAAAAATTGAACAGAAAACTTCAAAGAATATCTTGAGAAGACAAAGTAAAGCATCAAATGAAATATGCAAAAATATAAAGTTAAAAAGCCTGAAGGGACTGAGCCCCAGTGGCATAGTGGTTGTGTGTGGGACTGTGGCCCACAGGGCTGGCGGTTCAAATCCAGCAGCAGCTCTCCAGAAGCAAGGCTGGGCCTCTTACTTCCATCAGGGGGCAGTGATGCCCATCCCCTAACCCCCCCCCCAAAAAAAAAGCCTACAGAAAAGAATACAATCATATCAAGCTGAAAGAATTGAAGAAAATGGCAGGCCTCAGTTTGTAATACTGAAGACTTCTATGAGCAAAGTTGTAAATGATGCGGGAAGTAAAAAACAAAAGTGGAAAGAACACACAAAGTCACTGTAACAAAAGGAATTGGACAATGGTCAACGTTCAACCAACTCAAGAGATAGCATCTGATAAAGAACTAATTGTATTAATGCCAAGCTGTACTGAAGGCATTTGCCAAAGTAAGGTCTCAAAAATTAACCAAGAACCAATAGGTCTGCTTCCAAAGAATAATGCCTCCTTGCAAGTACTCACTAGTCTATGCCAAGAAAATTGGAAGACTGCTACCAAGACAACAACCTGGAAGAAAGTCATTTGTGCCCACACCAAAGAAAGGTGACCCAACAGCATACAGGAATTATTAAATATTATCATTGATCTATCATACAAGTAAAATGCTGTTGAAGATCATTCAAAAACAGTTGCCGCAGTAATCCATAATGAGCTGCCAGAAATTCAAGCTGGACTCAGAAGAGGAAGTGGCATGAGGGATATCAATTGTTGACATCAGATGGATCTTGTCTAAAAGCAAAGAATGCCAGAAAGATATTTACTTATAGCTTACTGACTATGAAAAGACATTTTACAGTGAGGATCTTTACAAATCATGGATAACATTGTGAGGAATGGAAATTCCCAGAGTACTTAATTGTGCTCATGTGTAACCTATACACAGACTGAGTCAGTTACTGGAACAGAACAAGGTAAAAGTGCATAATTCAAAATCAGAAAAGATGTGTTTCCACTATACTTATTCAATTTGTATGCTGAACAAATAATCTAGAAGCTCCATTGATGAAGAAGATCATGGCATCAAGATTGGAAGAAGCAAATTTATGAAAGATACTGAATGAGGTATGACCCCAAAGTCCACCAGCAAGACGATTGGACAGTCCCTCTTCCAGGGGCTTCACAAAATGGAAGAAGAATCAGGGTGTGTTGTGGCACTTATGAACCACATAATTATCCTCTAGTTCTTTCAGATTTCCTCTTCTTACTATTTGGGGGGGGGGGCATCACTGCCCTCTGGTGGTCTTGGGAGCTATCCAGCCTTGCTCCTGGAGAACTGCTGCTGGACTTGAACTGCCAGGCCCATGGGCCACAGTCCCACACTCAACCACTACACCACTGAGGCTCAGCACCCTCCCCTTACTATTATAGTCTGCACATGGTCATATATACCTCCTTGGTCATGTAAGACTTGTGCATGTTCATTTGTACATTTAAGATCACTCAGTACATAGTAGTCAAGATCAATGACCCCCCCAGAGATACTGACAGGAGTAAGAACTTCCTGAAGATACTTGAAGTGAGAAGAGGCAGGGAGAGAAAGTGGAGGAGAGAGGAATTGATAACATTGATGATGGCATGACCCCACCCAATGGGATTGAACAGCAGAACTGTATGAGAAGGAGAGAGATATAATGGAATGAGTAAGATATGTCAATAAAATATTATTCTAAATAAATAAATAGAATAAAAATGTTATTATGCTGGAGGGGGGGGGGGAAGATTGGTGTAGACCTCAACCTATGGCTGCAGATGATGCAGACTGCATTAACTGTAGCCTTGCATGCTGAAGTTAATGAAGACTTAAAGCACTTACTGATGACGATCTAAGACTACATAACCTTCATTATGAGTTATAACTCAATGTAAGAATAAAAACAATAATCCTCAAAAAAATCCTCACAACACAAAGATAGCATCCTGATAGATGGAAGAAAGAGCCAAGTTGTCATTTTACTTAGATTCACAATCAACACTGATAGAAGTAGCCATCAAGAAACCAAACGGTGTATTGCTTTGGGCAAATCTATTTTTTTTTTTTTTTTTTTAGGCATCACTGCCCTGGTGGTGGGAGTAGGAGGCCCAGCCTTTGCTCCTGGGAGCCAGAATTGAACCTCCATCCCAGTGGGCCGCAGTCCCGCGCATAACCACTACGCCACCAGGGCTCAGCCTGGGCAAATCTATTTTATAAGATCTTTTTAAAGTATTATGTAGCAAAGATGTCACTTGAAGGACTAAGATGTGGCTAAAGCTATCATAATATATTCAATCACCTCAAATGCACATGAAAACTGGACAATAGATACAGAAGACTGCAGAATAATTATACATTTAATTGATAGTGTTAATGAACAATATTGACAATACCATGGGCTGCAGAAAAATAAATCATTCTTAGGAGAATGACAGTAAAAGTCATCCTTAAAGGTGGAAATAGCAAGACTTCATCTTACATATTGATAACCCATTACTAGGGCAGACCAGTCCCTAGATTAGAACTTCATGCTTGGTAAAGTCGATGTTCATCAAAAAAAGAAGACTCTCTATAAGACAGACTGACACAGTGACTGCAACTATAGATTGGTGTGTTAGTCCGGACAGACGAGAGAACCAAATTCATAAACAAGCATATGGATATAAGGGAAAGGTTTATATACAAGAGTAATGGTACTTGAGAAAGTACCCCAACCCAGTCCAGTCCAAGGTCATAATTCTGATATTAGCCCATATGTCTGATACCAGTTTATAAAGTCTCCTTCTGACTCAGAAAGCACGTACAGTAAAAGCATCCTGGTGCTGGCAGGGGTCTCCCCATGGCTCCTCATTTCCAGGGCTCGGGTCCATCAGCAGTAGCCATTGGCAGTAGAAGCAGTAGGGGTCTCTCCATGGATACTCCGGCCCCAGTGTTCTGGTTCCATCAGGGCAAGCCCATGTGGTTTCTCCTCTGGCTCCTCCAGGTTCCAGGACTCAGGATCTATCAGCATGCCACCATCTTGTCTTGTCGGAAGACCGACTTCAAGAGAGTGAATCAAGTCTCTTTTCTCCAATTGGGAAATACCGCGAGACTTCCCAGAATTCTCAGGAGAAAGCCATGCCCGCACAGAGGCCTCATTGGCTCTCTGCAGAGTGACAGGCTAGACTCCACCACTGCACCCCCAATCATGAAATTGACATCAAGTACATGACCACCACAATGAACATAATGGACTTGTTGGCAGTGGAGTGGATGAACTGACACAGTAGCTGCAACAATGGACTGGAGCTTAACAGTAGTTGTGAGGATGACACAGGATACAGAAGCATCCTCTAGTTATTTAATATTCCCCGCCCTTACTGCTGTGGTCTTAGTGTTGCCTCATTAATATTGTTAGACCTGTATATGTTCATTTGTATAATTAAGATCTTTCAATTCATGAAATCTAAGAGAAACCCTTCAGAGGTGGAAATGGAGGTAATGATTTCCTTAAGGTGCAGGAAAGGGGCTGGGGAAGTGAACTGATAGCAATGATCACAGTATAAACCCACTTGAGGGGAACAAATAACAATATTGTAGGCAAATAGCTGCATTGGATGATATAAGATATGGCAAATAATAATAATGTATAAAATAATATAATAGGAATGAGGGGTCCTGGGGAATGCGGGGGGGGGGGGGGATAAAGGGGAAGTGATATCTAAGAGTCCAAGAAGAAGGAAAATGTTTTGAAACCGGTCACAACAACAAAAAGGAGAAACTGTTCGCAGCAATTGTACCATTAAACTTTTTCTAATTGAATATGGATTGTTATATCTGTAAGAGCTCCCAATAAAATGATAAAAGAAAAAATTAAACAAGGAGGTCACTGAGGTCGTATGTAAATATTAACACATCTGCCAACAGGGTGTTTTTTTTTTACAAAAAGATGGCTATGAAGTATTGAAAAGCAAGGATAACTGCTTTGATAACGAAGGTATCTGACCCAAGCCATAGTATTTTCTTTATTTTTAATTTAGAAAAAGCGATGCATTGAGCTATGATGCTGGCACAAAATATTGAAAATACCATCAACTGCCAAAAAAGCAAACAGACCTGCCTTGAAAGAAGTACAACCAGAATGCTCCTTAGAGACAAGAATGGTGCAACAGCCTCCCACATGCCTTGGGCCTGCTCTGTGAAGAGTCCAGCCTGGAGAAGGACTTCATGCTTGGGAAAGCAGTAGGCAGTATAAAAGAGGAAGGTCCTCAGGAGGCGGATTCATTCAGTGGCTGCATTGACTGGCTCAAGCAGAACAAGTACGAGGATGGATAGTACAGGACCTGGCAGTGTTTAGTCCTGTTGTAGAGAGGGTTACTCTGCTTTGCAGGCAAATCAATGGTCCCTAATAACATCTTACGGGACTCTTTCAGACCGTTATGTTTCTATTAAAGTGTTGATTGTCTCCAATCTGATGTTCTATACGTATCTCGGTGGTGAAGCACTCCATCATTAACAGAATGGTGGGTGGTTTGAACCAACCCCCCACCCTGCTTGAGAGAAATATCTGGTGGTCTACTTCCATAAAAACACAGCTTTGGAAAGCCTGTGGGGCAACATGACACAGATAAGGCTTAGTTTTGTTTTCTTTTGTTTTCTATGTGCTACATGAACACAGGACTTCAGCAATGTAATATAAAAATGAACGTAAAACTGAATTTATAAATTATGCTATATGCTGAAATATCATTTTGGCATCTTGGGTTAAATGAAATATGCTTTAAGAAATCAATTTCATTTATCCCTTCATTTTAATGTGACGGCTAGATAATTTTATCGTGTACTTATGGATTGCATTTTTAGTGGACAGTGCTGAATTAAATAATACAATGAAAAAGAGTTAACTCATACCAATAGCAAAACAATTACTCATCAATAGCAAACTTAATAAGAAACAAATTATTCTATATGAACAATAACAAAAATAACTCACTGAAGTCAATTCTAACTCAAAGCAACCCTTCCTACGGTTTCTGAAACTGTAGCTCTTTTATTTTTTTAATCATTTTACTGGAGTCTCATACAGCTCTAATCATAACACATACATACATACTTTGTGTCAGTATTGACAGAAACACTCATAAGTAGGAAAAGAATCTGCATAGGTTTCTCTATAGTTTTCTGGTTCTGCATACATATCAAAACCCTCATATCAATCTTAGAATCCCAGGAAGTTCATAGTTTTATAAATGTTGACTCTTTAAATGAGAGAATTTCCCTTAAAATGTTCTTCCCGAGGTGCTTAAAGAGAAGGAATTTCCCTAAAGTATTACGCATTTGGGTGCTTCTGGTCAAGGAACATATTTTAATCTCTTTTCATGATTCCTGCCAAAAGTTTCTGGCCCCATCTGTCAATAAATGTTCATTTACTGACTATCAAATGCTAAGCAAAGTGCTAGAAGTGAGTGAAGAACAGTAAGCAAGCCTTAAATAGTTCTTGCTCATTGAAATATTTAAGGATTGATAGGGAAAGCTCACATTAAATGAGGGACAATATGTGGTTTGTGTGTTTCAGAAGGACATAAGAGGGTTCCAAGGAAAACAGCAACCAGTATACTTAATCTGTTTAGGGGATGAAAGAAAAGCTCAATAATGTCTGCACAATTTATCAGAATCCCTAAGCATGTTGACGAAACAGTTCCTACACTAGAGGGACCTAAGAGGTGATGGTAAATGACCAAGTATATTTTTAAGCAAAACTCTTGAAAGCAACCAAGTTTGTCCTCTTTCATTCCATAGACATTGCATATTTGGTAGGTGCAAGAATTGTGGTAAATGCAGGGAAGATATTGATGAATAAGAACCACAGCTTTTAAGCATCCACCCAGGACATGACCTGCAAGTCTCAAAGATTTGCATACCGGCCTTTGGGGGTCTCCAAGAGAGAAAGGGCAAGGGCAGGAAAATGGAGGAATAGGCTGGAAGATTGACAGGTATTGACTTGGATTAAAGAGAGGATAGAAATCCACCAGAGGAGAGGAGAAATCCTGAGGGTGCGGGGGGAGGGGGGGTGCAGGATAAATTCCTGGGAATGGGGGTTCCAGGAGAGGGTTGATTTTTTGTTTGAACTGTTAAATGGAGAGTTTAACAGTTGTCTGACATGTAAGCCCCGCCCCCCCTCAATGCCACTTAATTCACAGGGGAGTCATGGGGAGGAGACAGACCAGTGAAGGGGCAGCCGGGCAGTGATGATGCATACAAGTTTCCTCTAGTTCCTGAAGCCTTCCTCAGGGCCCCCCCCTCCCCAACCATCATGTTCCCAACTCTACCTTACAAATCTAGATGGACTGGAGAAGGTACACTGGTGGAGAGGGGAGCTGGAGATATGGGGAAACCAAGATGGATGAGCCCCTTCGGGCCAATGGTTAGATTGGAGCTGCTGGAAGGGTAGAGAGGTGAAATAGAGAGACAGAACCAACTGCAAAGATATACACGTAAAGGAGTGGGTTGGGGGAGAGGTCCAGCAGTATAAGATATGATAGAACAATAACAATGTATAAAGTATTGAGGGTTGGTGGGGAGGAGAGAGCAGGGGAAGAGGGGAAGGGATGGAAAAGCTGATACTAGGGGCTCAAGGGGAAAGGCGGACAATTGGAGAACGATAATAGTAGTGGACATGTGAGGGTGCTTGGCACAGTGTGTTTATTTATGTATTGTGGAAAACGATGTATGAGTCCCCAATAAAATGATTTTTTTTCAAATTTGGTCTCTATTCACCTGGAGCAAGAAGGAAACTCGGGAATCGAAGAAGAAATTGGAATGTAGGTCTAATCGCATCCATGAAACCAGAAGAAATGGACTGTGTTCAACTATCATGGCTAAATGTTTTGATCAAGAACACAAAAGATGCAGTGTGATCAAAAGGAGGACAAAATGTGGAACAGAACTTCAAATTCCCATGGAAACCAGTCTTATCGAATCCACTGAGACTAGGTGAATCCTGGAACCTATTATCCAGAGGCAATTGTTTAAGTTGAACCATAAAGCAATTTTAAAACTAAATATTTTAGCTAAATAAATAAGGCTTGCCTTCATCACTGCACCCTTAAAAATACATCTCTTTGAGATCAAACTGTCAGACTTAACCTTAAATCATACGTGAGATCCTCAAGGGCCAGACTGTCTAAGTTAATGGTAGTGAAATAATATGGATAGAGAGAGTGAAAATGGTGGCACAGTGTGATATATATATAATTTATATTCTTGAGTAGCTTATATAAAATCTGCTGATCAAGTATGCTTTGTTGTGCATATTTTCATCCCCAAACAAATTTTAAAGTGTGAATAAGACCCATTACCTAACCTAAGGAGTGCTCTATGTTGCTTAGGAAGTCAGTGGGTAGTCACTAGATGTCAGATGTTGTTTTAGCCAACAAGGGCACAACAGAGACCCTTCCTTCATGAACTTGCATTCATGTGAGGGACAGAAGATAACATATAAAAGGAAAACATATTATGGGATTATTCCTGCTCTGCAAAAATTTTAAAATGCAACAGAAAATGGGCTTAGGGAAGTAGCTTCCAATTTTAAATAGGGAAAGTCTCACCAGATGGTAATAATTGAAGTAGGGGTTTACAGGCAGTGAAGGGGCAAGATAAGCACATATCAAGAGGGAGCCATGTTAGTAGAGTGAACAGTGGAGCTCTTTGATGGCTAAACATTCAACTACTACAAGCACCTTAGAATCCAGGCATAGTCATTGCCTTCCATAAGGTCACAGCCTCGAAAACCCTAGGGAGCCATTCTACTCTGCCCAAATGTAATGGCTACAAACCAAAACCATGCAATGGAAATCACAACAAATTGGACAGTGTGCTTTATATGTATAAGGGACAACAAAGAGGTCAAAGTCTGGCAGGAGAAACAAGCACGAAAATGGAAACAATCTTATAATTAAACAGGATGGCAGTGCTACGTATCACTTATTAAATAAAGGTTACCACGGCCTTCTGTGATGGCTGGGAGTTAAGATGGCCTGACCCACACCATGATATTTCCATCGCCTCGTATGCAAGTGAAAGTTGACAAGATTGCAGAATGATTACATTCGAATTATGCTGTTGGGAAAGAATGCTCGGCCAGTACAAACAAATTTCTCTTGGAAGAAATACAGCAAGAATGCCTAAAAGTACACTTAGCAGTGTTCTCAGGAGAGGTTAATCCCCAGAAAAGAACATCATGTTTGGTAGAGTCCAAGGGCAACATAAAAGAGGAAGATCTTTGAGAAGATGGGTTGAGGGTGACTAGAACAATGGGCTCAACCATAAGAATTATGAGGCTTGTGCAGCATTGAATAGTGATTTAGCCTATTATAAATAGATCCACTATGAACTGGAATAGACTCAATGGCTTATAGCAAAAACTAAGGAAGAGAAAGGCAAAATTCCAGTGCTGAGCTGAGCCACAGAGAAAATGTCTGATAGTTCTAGAAGAAATTGGACTACAAAGCGAAGGCTGAAATGAACTACTGGAGCCGGGTTGGGGAAGCTGCTTGTTCCTTAAACAAACTGAACAGGGCTACCACATTTCGTGACCCAAGGTCATAGAAGGATGCTGAGAGCTCATCCTGGAGAACTAATTAAAGCGACTGTTGCTGTCCCTCCACCTGAGATAAAATGGACACTGCCACCTGCTTCCTGGCAATGGCTGTAAAAAGCAGCCACCTGCAAATTTACCAGTTTCTTTATTTTCACAAGTCTCATTCTCCCATCTTTGAAGGACCTGGACTAATAAGCTAATGCTACTTTATTTGTCTCAAGAATTGTAAACTGCCTTTGATTGTCTCCTCAGAGGACTGGATTGATTAGGTGGGCAGAATAGAAATAAGGTACCCAAAATTGAGCAGATATAGTTATAAAGTGGCTAGTTTACTAACTTTCATAGGTAGGAGAATATGTTTATAGGATTATGGTGTGTTTGTTCACATAATTGCAATTGTTAAGCATATAATATTGTTTATTCGAAGTGGTCAGAAGCAACAAATCCATATGGAGGAAGTACACCAGCCTATGTGACCATGGGGTGCCAAAAGGATCAGAGATCAGGAATCAAAGAGTGAATATCATATCATTGTGGGTTCATCTTCCCCATATAATCACCAAAGACAACTGGGTGCATAAGCACATGTGGTGAAGAAAGCCAATGGTGCCCAGCTATCAAAAGATATCACATCTTGGGTCTTAAAGGCTTGAAGGTAAACAAGGGACCATCTATCTCAGAAGAAACAAAGCCCATCTGGAAGAAGAACACCAGCCTGTGTGATTATGAGGTGCCAAAGGGATCAGGTATCAATCATCAAAGAACACAAAATCAAATCATTGTGAATGGAGTGGGAGTGCAGACTGGGGACCCAAGCCCCCTCTGTAGGCTACTGGACATCCCCTTACAGAAGGGTGTCAGGGAAGAGATGAGCCAGTCAGGGTGCAGTATAGCACCAATAAAACATACATATTTCCTCTAACTACTAAATGCTTCCTCCTCCTCCCCTCTCCATTATCATGATCCCAATTCTATGTTACAAATCTGGCTAGACCAGAGGATGATGTACACTGGTACAGATGGGAACTGGAAACCCAGGGAATCTAGGACAGTTGATCCTGTCAGGATCAGTGCTGAGAGTGATGATATCGGGGGGTGGGGGGGGGGGCGTGGAAGGAGGGTAGGGTAGAAAGGGAGAACAAATTACAAAGATCTACATATAACCTCCTCTCTGGGGGATGGACAACAGAAAATTTGGTGAAGGGAGACATTGGACAGTGTAAGATATGACAAAATAATAATTTATAAATTATTAAGTATTCATGAGAGAGGAGAGGGAACGGGAAAATGAGGAGCTGATATCAGGAGCTCAAGTAGAAAGCAGATGTTTTGAGAATGATGATGGCAACAAATGTACAAATGTGCTTGACACAATGGATGAATGTATGGATTATGTTAGAAGTTGTATAAGCCCCAATTTTAAAATGTTTAGAAAATGATGATGATAACCTATATAAAATATGCTTGATATAATTGATATATGAAATGTTATAGGATCTGAAAGGGCCCCTAATACAATGACTTTTTTAAGAATATTGTTGATTTGTCCACTTAAAGAATATTATTTTCAAATGAAACTGGCGTATTTTGAATTGAATGCATTTTAGTTTTATTCTGTTAGGTACAGATATGATTTCACTATTTTTTTGTTTAAAATTATGTATGGCTAAAGAATTGTGTAAAGGCATCAAGTTGATAAAGGGTGGTCTGTGGTCATAACACAATGTCATGTCAACTTGCTAAAAGTGAATGAGTAGAGTTTAGCCTGTCATTCAGGTCACAGTCTGAGGATCCCTCCTTTTAGGCAGAGGACTCTCATGAGGATTCTGGTAACTTCCTCTATCTTGATTCTGCCATCAGAAGAGGTGGGTCTCTCTCTCTCTCTCTCTCTCTCTCTCTCTCTCTCTCTCTCTCTCTCTCTCTTTCTCTGCTCCACATTCATGTTGACAAGCTTCACAGAGCCACATTGATGGCAGATCCCTGGAGATACCTCCATCATCACTAGATCCACAAGAATTTCCATCCACTGGCCTGTGATCTTCCTGCATTTGGTGTCATTGTATGCTGCATTAGTCTAAAGAATAATTTATAGACTAGTATCAGACATATGGGTTAATATCAGACTTAGGTCTTCATCTGGATCAGATTGGAATGTTTCTCTTTCATATAAAACTCTCTCTTACACACATTTGAGTGTCTCTGGATTTGTTTTCTCTAGTCAAGCAGGACTAACACATGGCCCTTCATGTAATCATGGCACGAGCGTTCTGGCTACATGACCTAAAGAGATAAGTATAAAACTGGGTGAACCTAATAAAGCTCTGAACCCTGACGTGTCTTACTGCAGGGACCCTCATGGCCTAACTTTATCTGTCTCTTTTGTATATAACAAAAAATCCATTCAATTTGTAAAACAAGAGCCAGTCTCTATATAATCTTACAAATTGTGGACATGATAAATGATTTTTTTATTTTAATGGAGGTTTGTTTTTATTGTATAGTTTAAATATATTTATATGATTTCACATAAAAGCATAATTCTATTCCATTTATGCAATATCCTTCATTTGAAAGAAAGAAACCTACAGAAAAACAAGTCCTCAGCCATTGAATTGGTTCCAACTCACTTTGGCCCTGTCGGACAGAGCGGAATGGGCTCTTTGAGGATCAGAGGCTGTAAACCTCCCCTGCAGCAGAAAGCTTTCTCTTGCTCCCAGGGACCACCTAGTAGCTCCAAATTGCTGACCTTGTACTTAGCAGTTCAGTGGCAACCCACTGTGCCCCTGGGGAACTCTGACTGAATATATGAGTCTGTATCTCTTTTGGTGACTGTGTGGGAAGCAGGTTTTCCTTTCTGCTTTTCAATCTGATTTTTTTTTAATTCTGATGGGAATCTCTGAATGGGACCCTGTTTGGAAATAGGGGGTTCCTTTTTGTTATATTGATAAGGTCATAGAAGTTTATGACCGTAAGATGAGTCTAAAAATCTAATCACTGTTGAGTGTTATTGTATAAAAGGGTGAAATAGGCAAAGAAAGACAGACGCATATGAGGAGTAGACTCCATAGGAAGAGAGAGGCAAGCCCCAGATCATGAAGGAGTACCAGCCGCTCCTGGAAGCTTAAAGAGAGAAAGAAAGACCATCCCCTAGAACTGACACCTGAAATTCGAGCAGGTGTCCCCAAAACTGTAAAAATATATAGTTCTGTTCTTTAAAACCATGCCCAGGAAATCAAGACTGGCATCATTGGGTTAGACTGAAAACTGGATGAACCTGATCCAGTTCCTCACTTGAATCCTAAGCAGGAAATTTCTGTCCTTTCTCATTGTTGTTTCTCTGCGCAGGATCTTCTATTCTGCTGACTATGGTGTCAGGTTGAGAGTGTGCACACCGGACCTCTCGTGGGTCAACCACACACCTCTTCTGTAAGCCGTGATCCCTATCACCACATTTCACTAGCTGTGTGGTCCTTCATCCTCTTTGAATTTCCACTTTCTCATCTTTTTTTCTTTAGTCCCAACCCCAAAATAAATATGGGGAGAATTGTAAGTTGGTCACTTTAAGACCCTTAAGAAACCTTGTCCCTTTTCTTGAGAAACCTTCTAACTCCTCAGTCTCAGATCTAATTTCTTCTCAGAAATTAGAATTTCATGAGAGAAAGGTCATGGACACCTGAAATCTGTTCAAATTTGGCCCATGAGAAGTCACCTGTCTGCCAGGATCCAATTTCTGAAGTTTGCATAATGACTCATAGGCTGTGTCACACTCATCAATTGAGACCTAAGAGAAAGACATTTTTTAGGCATCAGGTCTACTGCCCCCCTTACCCAGAGATGATACAAGGGAATCTATTCACCTAGGAAAAGACAAGGCCCATTGTTGATGCCAGCTTGATCTCCTAGAGTCCAGTGCTTCATCAAGTTTCAGCCCTTTCATTTTTAGCACAGAGAAACCTCCGGGGAAAAATAAGTAGGACAAGCACATTACTCTGAGAAGCAATTGGCACCATCTGCAGGTTGGTATGACCTTTGCCAGTTCTCTGTGCCTGAGAAATTATAGCAATTATTCTTTGCATCTGATGCACAAGCATTTTTATGAGTCTTGCAATGTATGAGCAAAAAAATAAAAATAAAAAGGAGAGGAACAAGGTCAAAGGAAAAAGCCCTTTGACAAAAGTGGAGTTAAAACAGAGACAGGTGGGGACCATCTGCACATTCCATTGTGTGTTTTTTTGTGTGTGTGTTTTGTTTTCACTGTGGATGATGCACTGTAGACTGGGAATAAAACAAAGACACACACATACACAGATGTCCAAACAGACATGTGCATTTTCTGATTTCAAATAATTTTTCTATGTGAGGCACACCCACGCTAAAGCAAACTCATTGTCCTGAAGGAAGTTTTGATTCATACTGACTCTATAGACTTTCTGAGACTATCAATCATTATGAAAGGAGATAGCTCTGTCTTGTTCCTGCAGGGCACCTGGCGTGTTTGACCTGCCAACCTTTTAATCAGTAGTCCAACACTCAGTGAGAGGTAGGTCATATTCAAAGTTAATCACTATGAAAAATTAAGATAATCAAATGTCACCCTATGATGGAAACTCAGGGGTGAAGATTTTCAAGAAAGTTTCATTTGAGCCGAACTTTGACACTTGTTGGCAAACTCCCTTATGAGGTATATTCTCCTTGTCCTGCCTTATTTTCTCTTTACTTTTAGTTGTGAATTGGATGAAGGTTTACAAGGTAGATAATCCATTTTACATTCAACAATTCAGAAACATTTTCTTTCCTCTCATTTCTTGTAAGCCCTTAGTGTCCCATCACCTACCCCACTTCCTCCTTTTAATTCTTACTACCCTTTCCCCTTTTTTCTAAACCTTTAGAACATGGTTCTTGGTTAAATGATGCCCTTTTTATTTTAATGGTTGATTGTTCTAATATATTCACACGCTGATAGTGAAATTGTTTCCCTGATAGATCTGTTTGTTGTTTGGCTGAAAATTGAGCTTCAAAGGTGAGTTCACTTCCAAACTTGTAGGGTCACTAAGAGCCATAGATAGTATCCGCGGTTCCACCAATCTCTATCCAACCAGTAAGTCTTGTCTCTTATTATTTTGAACTTTGTTCAATATTTTACTCCCACTCTATCTGGGATCTTCTAATGCAATCCCTTTCAGAGCAGCTGGTAGTAGTAGCTAGGCCCCAACTGGAGCTTCTTATCTTAGGATTGTGGCCACTGGTGTTTGTGTGGTTTACTAGTTCTTTGGACGTGACTTACTAGTCCATTAGACTGATTGTTCCATGTACCTTTGATTTCCCTAAATCTACTTTCTTCTGCCTGGGGAGAGACCAAGAGTTGCACCTTAATTGGCCATTTAAAAATGTTTAAGATTCCAATAACTACACACTAACGTAGGAGATAGAACATTGTCTTTGTGAATGGTGCTACACAACTCGACCTTTGTGTTCTTCAAAACTATGATTCTGAGGTCCCAGACCCAGTCCCTGCATTATTTTCTCCATATAAATTATCATCATCTTGAAAAAAAATACAACATATCTTATTCTACTCATTGCCAATCGTCCACCTTACGTCGCTCTAACCAAGCTTGCTCCTTTGCTTTCTTTTCTCCCCAATCCTTCTAAACCCACACCAAACCCACTGCCATCAAATTAATTCTCACCTATCATGACCCTATTTCAGGACGATGAACATGATGGAATTTCTTTCTCCCTTGGTGCAGCTGATTTGACTTTGAACTCCCAACCTTGCACCAGCTGGCTTGCACCAGCAGGGTTCCTTCTTCATCCTTCCAGAAAGGGAAAAATGCAAAGAAAGAGTGGCGTTCCTTGTGAGTCAGTTCTACACTACGGGGATGACTCCATGTGTGCAGAATAGAACTATTTGTTCTATTGAGTTTTTGATGGCTGTGACCTTTTGGGATCAGATCATCATACCTATCTTCTGAGACACTTCTCCATAGATTCCAGCCCCAACCCATCAGCTAGTGATCCAGTGGTTAGCTGTTTGTGCCAGCCAGGACCCCATAGGGAGAAATGCAAAGAAAGAGAAGTGGGCATGCTCTTATATGGAGTTCCTTTGACCTTTCAGAATAGCATAACTTTCATTTTATCCTGGAGAGATATCTACAGAGATCAAAGAGAAGATGGGACTCTACCCATCCTGCTAAACATATTCTATAGGCAGGGGTTAGGTGGGGTGGAGGGAAGGAAGGCCGCTGAAGGTCGTTCACCTGACACCCACTAACATTCTGAGATGTCTTTGGAATTTCTCCTGGCACTCTTCGACTACTTCCTTTTTTATATGTTATTTTTTCAGGAAGAAGATATTAAATTACCAGCTGGCACTGTGAATTCTGTGCTGACTCCTTTGCCTTTCTTGGCTCTGTACAGTTCCAGAAAACAAAAGTCACCCTTCACTTTAGTACCCAGGAAGAGCTTTTATCAATTACTGTTGAGCTGCATACACAACTTCACAAATGCCAGGTTCCCTCCTATTCTTTGCTTCTGAAGCAATGTTAACAGCATATGTTCACTTACTAAATCCTTAGTCCATTGCAAGTTAGAAAACCTGGGTTTTTAATACTTTGACAACCATTATTAAACTAGTCACCTCCTTTCTTAGCATTAAACAAAACATGTTCAAACAAAATAGCACATTTCTGAAAGATAAAAGGTGATTTTCTCAGAAAAGTTAAAGCAATTTTACTTATTCTGACTTCTTATTATGGAAGATAATGGTATGTTAACACATTTTGTGACTACAACAGGGGTTAGAATAAGTGTTAAGGACCTTCCTTGAGCACCCTTTTATTTTTCAGGGTGGAAAACAGAAGATGGACACAGAAATTGACTCAGGCCAACCTGGTAGTCCAAGAAGTGTCATCAATAATGTTACATTCTCAATAACACCATGAGGTCAACACTTAGGTACATCTTGAATAAATAAGGCAGACCTCTGGTGTTTGGACTGACTCTAGTAGTTTTCCTTCTTCTTTCCAACACTAGTGGGTTATATGCTAGCCTACTAACCACTAGATTAGTGGATCAAACCCACCAGTCACTCCTTGGGATAAAGATGAGACTATCTACTCCTGGAAAGCCTTACAACCTGGAAAACTCTATGGAACAGTGCTACATTGCCCGATATGCAAGGTCATTATGATGTGGAGTTGATTCAATGGTGGGCAGGAAGGAAATGGGGGGGGGGAGCGGCGTATTTTGTTGCTTTTTATTTTGAGCTTGCTTTTACCTATTGAAGGAATGAAGAAATCCTGACTAAACATATATCAGATAGTACTCTTTAGTTGAAAGCAACAAAACCTGACTCTAACAAGCTTGAGTAAACAAAAAGGAATTTCTTATAAGGTTATTCCAAGCAGGATTATAGTGGGACAGATAAAGGGCTGGAAAGTTTGTGGGAAATTGAGCAATTTTTATCTATTTGTATGGCTGGGGGTTATTGTAAGGACTCAGGAAAATCTTACTTACTGAACCTATTGGCAGAATGCAGGCAAACTCAAGAAGCACTGCTCCTGATATTCCTTCTTCATCTCTCACCTCTTGGTACATCGCTGTTCTCTGCCCTTGAAGAATTGCTTCCTTTGCAGCGCAGTTCACTTTGTAGAATATAAACTATCTAAGATAACCAATGCTGCTGAAACAGAAATACCTTGGTGCTTGCCTTTCAAGAATGAAATTTCCTTTCTCAGCATTCTGGATACTGGAAGTCCAGAGCAGAATTTCAGCCATTCTGATTCCTGCCAACTGAGTTTATTATAACTTACAGGGACCCTATAGGACAGAGCAGAATGCTCCATCAGTTTACCAAAGCTAAAAATCTTAACAGAATCCAGTTCTCATCTTTCTTCCACAGAGAGGAAGGGTCTGAAGGGCCGAACTTTGGGTCAGTGTGGTGGTCATGTATTCGATATGTCAATTTTATGATTGAGATGTAGGGATGGAGTCTAGCCTGTTCATCTGGAGATAGCCATTGAGTAGCCAATGAGGCCTCCGTGTGGGTATGGCTTTCTCCTGAGAGTTCTGGAAAATATTGTGATATTTCCCTCATGGAGATGAGAAGCTATCTCCCCAGTTATTGGGAGTTAGTCTCTGAGACTACAAACTATGGATAAGACAAGATGGCAGCATCCCAGGAGCTGAAAGAGCTGGAGGAGAAGCCAGAAGGCCTTACCCTGATGGAACCAGACCTCTGAAACTGGAGAAGCCACATGGAGATCCCTGCCAGTGCTGAGTTGCTTCTACCACCACTGGATGCTGTTGATGGACCCTGAGCCCTGGAAGCGAGGAGCCTTGGGGAGATCCTTGCCAGCACCGGCATGCTTCGACTACATATGCTTCATGAATCAAAAGGAGACTTTATAGACTGATATCAGGCATATGGGCTAATATCGGATTTATGACTTTTAACTGGACTGGGTTGGGATGCTTTCTCAATGTTCCATTCCTTTTGTGCATAAACTTTATCCTTATATCCATATCTGTGTCGATGAATTTGTTTCTCTAATCTACCCAGACTAACACAGTCAGCTTAACCTATTGTACCACCAGGGCCCCATGTCCTAGTGGACACGGAATGTCCTGGATCTTCTTAGGTTCCTTGCCTTACAGAACTTCAAGTGATAGATTTATTCTCCCCAATTTGTGCTCAATTAATTCTTCATCTAATCTGCTCTGAACTACTTAGGTTTAAGCTCACCCTACCCTGAGATGTCCTAATTAACATAACAAAGAGAACTTCCTTTCACTCAGTAACAATCACCATCTACAACTCCCAATCACACATACACCAAACCCAATCCCTTAGAAAGAACCGTCTGTCCTAGTTCCAGATTCCTGCAGAAGGGTGTCAAATTAGCCCCACGTGAGTCTGTAGCTTCCTCTGTCCTAGTTGTCTGTGGCCAGGAAGATGGGATCATGTTGGCTACTCAATATCCATTTCTGTCCTCTTGATTATAGTGCACCTATTCCTAGCGTTTGAAGACATTACAGAAAATCATTCTGAACTTGCTGACAGATACAGCAAGAACCTGGCCTTTCCCTGGTGCCTGTGATCCATTTGAAACGACAAGTCTTTCAGTAAGGGGGGAGGACCGGGTTTTCTCCGCTCAGTCTCGCCAGCTCATAGGGGCAGCTCTGCCCTGTTCTGTAGGTAGTTATGTGTCGGCATCGAGTCAATGGCCGTGAGATTGGTTTGTTTTTGCTTTGTTTTGTGGGTTTAATAAAAATTATTTTGGACGGCTACCCTCAGGCATGGTCTACTTCTCTTAAAATTATCCACATGAAAAATATCTGCCTCGGTCTAAGGTGAGCCAGATCTAGACAGCTGTGCTTCTGGCAGATGACCCAAACCATGTAGAAATATTTTACTGGACAACCTACCCAGTAAATCAATGTTCCTTCTCCAGAGAAGTCAATTCAATAAATATAGAGGCTGTGGTCAGTTAGGTGGTAAGGGCTGGAACTGATTAATCATGTAGCTCCAAGGACTGGTGGCCATATTAAACAATGGTACAAACAGGAAAAAATTTATGAAAACTGAGAACACAGAAAGGACCAGGGCAGCAGTTCTCAACTTGTGGGTCACGACCCAGTTGGGGATGGAACTACACTTTTACAGGGGTCAACCAATTCATAACAGCAGCAAAATTGCAATTATAAAGTAGCAGCAAAAATAATTTTATGGTTGGAGGGTCACCACAACATGAGGAACTATACTAAAGGGTCACAGCATTAAGAAGGTTGAGACCCATGGACCAGACAGAGTAAAGCAGACATAAAATAGACTTCAAAATCCCGATACATCAGAATGAAGCTTCAGGAATCCAGTTCCCAATAGGTCTAGCTGCAATTTGGTCCTTATGTCCATAAAATTGTCTGTTTTGTGTTTATAATAAAATACCCATTTCTACATGAGCAAGAGTGGCGAAGATGGCTGATGGTGCCCACCCTTCCGACATGATCACTGAGGACAAAAGGGTGCAGATGCAGACAGTCCACATAATGACATGATTTTTGTTCTTTGATGCCTGATACCTAGCTCTTTCCACACCTCATGGTCACACAGGCTGGTGTGCTTCTTCTATGGTGGACTTTGTTGCTCCTTTTGGTCACTGTCAACCCTTTAAGACTTCACTATCATGTCCCCACCTGTCCTCAGTGGTGATGCTTCTTTTTCCTGTTTGATGCCTGAGACCTCATCCTTTTGACACCTCATGACACACTGGCTGGTGTGCTTCTTCTGTGTGGGCTTGGATACTTCCTAGCTGGTTGGCCATTTATCTTCAGGCCTTGAGACCCCAGTCTCTATACCCTTTGGTATCTGAGTGCCATCATGTTTACTTATGCACCTATTTGACTTCAGTCATCGTATTGGGCCAGTGAGCACCATGGAATACCAGATTCATAGAACAAAGTGTTCTTGCATTAAGGGAGTGCCTCCCTGGGTGGAGGTCCAAGGTCCAGCTATTGCCTTAGTAATAAACCTATAACTATATGTACCTGAATTTATTCCTACCTTATCATAGATAATTATATTTACATATATGCATGCCTGTGTTTAGGCCTGTACAAGTGCTCTTCGACTTCTCATTCCTTCTTCTATTTCCTTCTGCCTTCCTCCTGTCCCACTGCTGAAGGTGGAACCAAACCAAGGGAGGTACATGTGGGGTACAGCACAGTAAGGGAGAAGGACGGAGGGGGGAAGGAGAAAAAGAGGAGTCTGAAAGCAAAAGAATCTGTTTTTCTTAGAAGTAGCATGAAATACTTGCTACATTTTAAAAAATCTATTTTATGTTAATGAAATATTTTATTCCATTGTATACCATCAATCACAAGTTTTTAACATAATTTTATGTACTATGTCTGGATTTTCATTGATAAGTCTCATGTTCACATTTTAAAGTTGGGTTAATAAAAAGTTTGTATTTTTATGATAATGCAGGCTATTTGACAGGAAAAAAAGTCACATACCTTATCATCACTCAATATGATCTTTTATAATGTTGGTGATTTTTCACCAAATGATATATAATTTTATGTGAATAATTGAATAGGTGCCTCACCTCTAAATGTGTCCTATGTGGTTGTTCTCATATTTTAGGCCCTAAGTTTGAAAGCATGAGAAAAATAAAATGTTGTGCTGTATAAAAGAGTCAGCTTCTGCTATTCAGAAGCAACTCACAGTGGTCTCACATACAAGAGAACAAAACACTCGACAATAGGTCCCGCACCATCTTCACAATCACAGTGATTTGAGCACAGTGCTGCAGGCCCGGGGTCCATCTGTTCTGTGGAGGGTGTTCTTCCTCTGTGCTGAATGGATATTCACAGCTGTCTCTTCACATTCAGTGAATGAAAGTCTTACTCTACCATCTCATTGAAGTCAACGCTACATGAAGAGTCAGTTCTCCTGATTTATTTTGAGGGCCTTCTAATCTGAGGTAAAATTCTCCTTTTATGAAATATTTTGCAAAATATGTTCTTAGAAACTACTAGGAAAAAATTCTCTCATCTTGACCAGTAAACCTGAAAAACATAAATATCTCTCAAAATAATGTAAAGCATGATGAACTCAAATATGAAGTCTATTTTTAAGATTATACTTGAAGGTCATTGCAAAAGAGACAGATAATTATACATCTATGGTGTGCAGAAATTTATTAGCACCATGCTTTAACCAACTCAGCTAACCAGCCACTTGATGTGCTGAAATTTGTATGAAGAGGTTCTTCCACGACAGTGTTAGTAAAATTTTCCATCATACATATATCATAAAATAATTATGCATATTTTAAAGATACATGTGAATATAGTTGACTATTTAGTAAAAAATAATTTAAAGGGATGGAAAGAATCATTACCTACCACTACTGGGATTTTTTCAGCTGACTCAGGTAGTGTTGAGTTTACCTTTATGACTCTTATAGCAGAGTCCTGGATTTTCAAAAAAGGGTTGAATTCACAGTACAATGGGCAGCTTTAAATTCATTTAGCGAGTCCCTGGAAGCATAAATGGTTACATGCTAGACTGCTAATATAAAGGCAGTGAATGCAACCCCATTTAGAGACAACTAGGAAGAAAGGTGGACCAACCTGCTTCTGAGTGCTGAGTCTTGATAACCTTCCAGAGGGCAGCACAGCTCTGCAGCACTTGAGACTACTGGGAGTCAAAGGTAAGTGGTACATTGGGGACTTCGAGAAAAATTACAAGGGAGGGAGGGTGGGGAAGGAAGAGAAAAAATGAGGAATTGATACCAAGGGCTTAAGTAGAAAAAAAATGTTTTCTAAATTATGATGGTAACAAATGTATAAATGTGCTTGACAAAATGGATGGATGGATGGCTCGTGGTAAGAGCCCAGATACTGTGTTCATCCATTTTATTGAGGATCTTAGTCCAAGTTACTTTCACGAAACAGTTAATGTACTGAAAGCCCTTCCACTTATGAAAGCTCCTGGTCCAAGGTCAGGCGGAATCTGCCCTGAGGCAAGATAAGCAGAATCAACCTACAGGCAGCAGATGGCAGGGTAGAGCAACAACTGCCAGCAGTTTGAGAGCCAAATGAAGGAGGTACCAATGGAATCCCAAGCTCTAAGGATGCAGGATTCACCGCAAGATGACAAAACCCACAGGTTAGCTCGTCCCCCAGGTAGAGCAGCACACAGCTGAGGCAAAGTATTAGCCTAAGCAGCAGCACATTGGTCACTAGGAAGAAAGAGAAAAGGAAGTTGCCTTGGAAAGCATTTATTTCAGCCACCCTCCAATCAACCTGCAACCTGGTTAACTGCCACCCACATGGTCCTACGGTAGCCTAGTTAGCACAGAAAACATAATTATCACATTGTGCATAGCTGTAAATCACACCAAGCATGGAGCCATGAATTCATACTGTACAAGGCAGAGTGACTGACTGGCTGTAAGAATTAATTCCTTCTGAAAGTATGGTCAGGGATTCTAGTTAGGAAATTTCCAGGTCACTGCAGCCATATGAAGAAAGACCATCCTCCTTGTTGGTGCACTCAACCCTCCCTAGTGATGGATAGAGAGATGAAAAAAACCTGTACTAGATTGGAAGGCAGTCATAATTCCATTATTTTCATTCTGTCAGCCATATCACAAACCAAAAATCCATAACATTGATTTTCATTGCTAAGCTAAAAATACTCCACCTCATTAGTGAATGATGCAGCCTGCAGAAGACCCTGTGTCTCCAGGCTACTGGGCTTAGAATCAAGCTCAGGGGAATGGCCGGACTCCAGACTCATTTCCCTTTCTAACATGCTGCACTTCCACTCTCAAATTGTTTTCCTTGCTTCAATCACTCTGCATATTTCTCTCTCCCTCTCCCTCGATCTTTTTCTCTTTCTTTTCTTTGCCACTTTAAATACTGTTGGCTCTTCGTCTTATATGATTGCTCCACATGCTATTATTACCATTGATTAATATTTATTGGCAGAAAATGACGAGGAGTTCTGCAGAGCAGTCTACATAATTCTGGACACACTCTCCTTTCTATCAAATCTTAATTCCTCCTTCATCCTATCAGTTTTTTCCTACACTGAATCATATTCTAGTGAAATAGTGACACTATTAATAATCCCTCACATTTATACAGCTCTGGAAATCAGAGCCAAGGTTAAAAAGTATTAAAAGGGCATGTATCCCAGAAATGATGCTACTGTATTTATACAACTGCCTTTTATCTGAGGCAAGGGTTGTGACTGATATGAGCTCAAGACAAATAAAACTAGCAAATATATTTTGTTAGGCATATGCAGTATTGTAAAAATCAAGAAACTCCCCATTTTGCAAATTGCACCATCTGGTTAGAACTGAGAGGTCTTGTCTGTTCGGACAGAACAAAGATCCTTCACTGTTCTGTTCTCTGTCCCTGCCGAGTGAATTATCTTCAGTTCAAATTGTTCAGGAACTCGATCTGTTCCAGACTGAATTCTATCCTTCAGCATGTGTTGGGATCTTGTTCACAATACCTGTGGATGTAAATATGCTTAGAAATGGGGTCTTCCTTTAATGCTATTTAGTTCATACCACTGCAGGATGCGCCCTATCTCTAATCCGTTCTGAGCTATACAAAGAGCAGATTAGACAGAGCTGTAAGCACAACTAGAGAAGACAGAAGCCACTAAAGTGACCAGAAATTCCACTTTTTTAGCAATTTAACAACGTCCCACCACATTTTAAAATTAAAATAAATATATAACAATACTATTTTTGCATTCTGTGAACATTTTTGTTGCTCCATATAGACCAAATTTTTAATCAAGAAAACCACCCCCTGTCCCCAGTCAATGTTGCCCCACTTAAAGTCTTGTCATTTTACAGTGAAGATTCTGTACAAACCAAGGAACCATGGACGGTCTGGGACTACCTACAGAACTGAAAAACTCCTACCATCGCATGGGTTCCCAACTCAGAGCGACTCTACCTCCAAGGACAGGACTGACGGAATGACACTCTCATTTGGACATTCAGCCATCAGAACTGTGAAAATAAATTTCTGTTCCTTAAAGCCAAAAAATGTGTGGTATTTCTGATACAGCAGTACTAGCTAACTAAAACCATCCCTGATTTTGAGCTCTTCTACAGCAACCCCCAAGAATCCTAGAAGTCTTTGCTCAAGTACCTTCTGAAATATGATACAAACTACCTGCAAAAATAACTTATCCCCTCCTTGAAGAATGTGCTCCAAACTCTTCCTTAAGCTCCCAAAGTCAAGCATCCATTCCCTGGCCCTCGAGACTCTTGTGAGAAAAAAAGGAAGGAACTCATCATTGAAGTATCTCCACCTTCTGACCCGGGTTCATCACCATATTGACTTTTATCTTCTAGATGTGTTTTACTCTGCTCTTGTTCATTTCAGCATATAAATTCAGAAATGGGAGTTTATTCCTGAAAGACTTTGTTCATCCCTCTGTCTTCTAGAGTCTTTTCCTGTGCTTGTTAAAGGAAACCCAGGATGGTACAGAGGGTGGCTGCTAACTGAAAAGTTAATGAATTTAGTTCACCCAGAGGCATGACCAAAGGAAGACTGTTGAAGATCTTATGAGGCACAATTCTGCTCTTATATACATGGGGGCTCCATAATTCAGAATTAATTTGTGGTAAAATGTTTGCTTATGGAACATCTACCAAGGGTCAATTATTTACTTTTAATTATTTTATTGGGGGCTTTTATGGATCTTATAACAATCCACAATTCCTTTGTATCAAGCATATATATACATATATATAGCCACGATCATTTCCAAAACATTTTATTTCTACTTGAGCCCTTGGTATCAGTTCATCTTTTTATTACTCCCTTCTCTACCTGCCAACCTTGTGAATCCTTGATCAATTACATATTGTTATTTCATCTCTTAAACAATCTATTGTCTCCATTCACCCACATTTCTACTATTCGTGCCCCCTGGGAGAGGCTTATTTATCCAAACTTGTGATGAGCTTCTCCTTCTGCCCCCTCCCCCTTACTTCTACCTACCCTCATGATATTGCTACTCCCACTACTTTCCCTGAGGGGTTTGTCTTTCCTGGATTGCAGTTGTCAAGAGCTCTTATCTGTACCAATGTACATACTCTGATCTAGCTGAATTCATAAGGTAGAACTGGGTCATGAAGTGGGGGGGAGGGGTACATTAAAGAACTAGAGGAATGTTGTGTTTCATCAGTGTTATACTGCATCCTGGCTGAATTGTCCTTTCCTTGTGATTCTTCTATAAGGGGATATCCAATTGTCTACAGATAGGCTTTGGGTCTCCACTCCAACCAGTCTCATTCATATCGATGGAATTGTTGGTTTGGGATCTTTTGATATCTATTACCTGGTCCCACAGAATCTGAATGAATGCACAGACTGGTGCTTCTTCCATATGGACTTTGTTGCTTCCCTGTTAGATGGCTACTTGTCTAACTTTAAGTCTTTAAGACCCCAGACACTATATTTTTTGATAGCCGGGCACCATCCAATTTCTTCACCACATTTGCTTATGTACTCATTTTGTCTTCAGTGATCCTGTTGGGAAGGCGAATATCACAGAATGCCAGATTATTAGAAGAAGGATTTTTATGTTTAGAGATGCCTTAAGTAGAGCCTCAAAGTCCACCTGCTATATTAAAACTTAACAGTTCAATATATGTACATTGACCTATATCCCCATCAATACAATCTAATATATTTTCATATATACATGCCTATAACTATACCTCTATAAATACCTTTTGCCTCCTAGGTCTTTCCTTTATTTCCTTTCACTTTCCTCCTATACCATTATCATGCTCATCCTTCATTGAGCTCTCGGATACATTGCCCTTGACCAACCCCCCCACCAGGCATTCTACATCCTCCCTGTCCTCTCCCATGCCCCCACAGAACTGCCAATCCTGTTGTTTTCTGCTCAGGATTGTTTATCCTGTCCATATTATCTAGATAGACATACAGAACAAGAAAAGAAATAAAGAAAAAGCCTATAAATAGTTCGAAGTCTATCTGTTGGCCCTTATGAATGCTTTCTAATTGAGTCTGATGGGGTGCCAAGCCCTGTCCCCTGACTCAGAAATCTACTTTCGGAGTTCCTTGGGGACTTCGTTACTTTGCTCCCCTTGCTGTCCTGTTGTGCTTCTTTCATGTTTCTCCCCACTGTGAGGGGACAGACCAGGAACATTTTCCACACTGTGTCTCCAGTGCTGTCCTCTGTAGTGTTGTAGGTCAGTGAGGGGACATGGTGAGGCTGACCATATAGCCCTTTCTGTGCATTTACTGCTCTTATCAGGTATGCCATCTTCAGGGTTTGGTGGGCTATGATGAGTCTCTCTCTCTCTCTCTCTCTCTCTCTCTCTCTCTCTCTCTCTCAGTTTACTCCCCTGTGGTCTGGACGGATCCACCACTTTCCCCAGGCTACAACTTCAGTGCTGTTCTCTGTATTACATTCTTCTCAGAAGGGGGATAAACATAACTCGACTTGAGTCTAGTTTTGTCTTCCTCTCTCTTTGCTGATCCATGTTGGTTTGTTGCCACTAAAGGACTGGCACTCCAGGATGAGGTCTGGTCCATCCCTCTCTTTTCCATGAAGGCATAAACAATACCCTCTCATGGGTAGATGAGTGCGCTCTTCCCCCACCACCCTCATCTTCTTTTTCTCACCTCCTTCTTAGTTGGATACTATTTGCATCCCTGGAGTGGATTTGAACCCTGCCAAAGTGCCTGGACCAAATATCAAGTACTATACTGGCACCAGTATCACACTGGGAAGTAACAAAAGCTCAATCCATTCTCTCCTAAAACTCACCTTACTCTACATGCTCACCAAATATATTTACCAAAAAACAAATTCAAAATTTACATTGCCACATATGCAAAGTGAAATGTGAATGACTGAAATGGGGGGGGAGCAATGCAATTATAACAAATCTAAAAGAAAACTGTGAATAATTGTGCCATTTTAGAGAAAAGATCTTCCTACTCACTACAGAAAACACAAATTCTATAATTGGGGAAAATGAACAAGTCTAACCATGTCAAATAGATATGACAAAATAATAATAATTAAGTTATCAAGGGTTCATAGAGGAAGGGGGAGCAGGGAGGGAAGAGAAAAATGTGAGACGAATACCAGGGACACAAGTAGAAAGCCAGCATTTTGAGACCCATGAGGAAAACGAATGTACAAAAGTGCTTGATATAATGAATAGATATGCGGATTGTGATGAGTTTTATGAGCCCCCAATAAAATGATTTTTTTAAGTAAAAGCTTTGTGAAAATAAGCCCACCATAAACAAAGTCAAAAGATGAATCTGGGGAAATAATTACACACAAATAACATTGGACAGATTTAGCTAATATAGAAATTATTCTGAATCTATCAACAAAGGATATAAAATATTTGCAAAAGAAAGAAAATTACACAAACAAATAAAAAGACCCTGGATTTATTAATAATCAAATAAAAGCAAATTATATGCTTTCTAGGTAAAAATAGGACATGATTTTATTTCATTGACACTCTCCAGTGCTTCCAAATATGTAGTGAAACCAACTCTCACATTCACGCACCATGAAATCACCTTTCTAGGGCTTGGATTATTTGGCATATCTTAAACTGAAAGGACTCGAGAAAAAATTGAAGCCTCAGCTGCAATATTGAAAGATTTTTTTTCTCATATGTTTGAAATGAACTTGGATGTCACTGAAGACTCCAATTTCACTTCAGTTTTGCTTTGCCTCCTTTTTGAACCACTGAAACCTATATTCAGACCTGAGGGATAAGGAATCTGGAGGTGGGGGGATTGGAGTTGAGTTTTTTGCTCTTTTTAATAAAACGAGTCTTTCTTTTCAGTTTCTGTTCCCACCCCCTAGCTCTTCTCTCTCCCAGTTCCGGCCCACAGTTATGGCCTCCTTGTAGTCATCAAAGTCCTGTCATTTGGTGTGTAAGCCACATTTCCTCACCTTTGTTGTTCCACATCACAATGGTAGTATTAAGTATTTGTCTTTGTAAGATTGACTGAGTTTGCTAACCATAATGTCCTCTATTTTTGCCCATGTCTTGCAGTGTTTAATAGAGCTGTTTTTGTATTGATGCATAAAATTTCAAAGTATGAATGAACCACAAATGGTTTATCCATTCCTCTATAGTTAAGGCTTTCGGTGGTTTTCATGTTTTTTGCTGTTGTGTAAATTGCTACAGTAAGCACAAATCTGCCCATATTGTATTCTTAATTTATTTTCAGTGTGTGTTGTGAAAAAGGTCAGAACCCAGGAAGGTCATGAATACTGGACGAAATAGCCCCAAGTGGTACACCCTTGGTGGACCACACCTAAAATTTTTCAGAATCCATTGGTGTTTTATGTGGATGAGATGATGGAAGAGCTTGTCTATGATGAACTACCTCTTGTCTGTCAGTATGTCTTATAGTAGTGGCTTATGTGTTCCTGTGATGCTGGAAGCTATGTCATGCCTATTTCCAATGTCAGTACAGTCACCCAAAGTAAACAGGTTTGCTTCCAGACTAAAAAGGGACAATGAAGAAAGACTGACTCCCCACTTCGGAAGAAGTAGGTGCTGAAAATATTATGCATATCAAAACATTGTATGATCTTGGAGACCAAAAGAAAGGAAGCAGAATGTAACATATGTACAAATATGCTCAATGCAATTGATGTATGGATTGCTATGAGCTGTACGAGCCCTCAATAAAATGATTTACTAAAATAAAAAAAAATGTTAATATAAAAATAACATATTCTCTTAAACTTCTAATGTAGATACTAATGAAGTGGTATCTACAAAATAAAACTAAAACTAACAATACAATTTAGAATATCAACTCTCAAGCTACTTCCAATATGTACAAGAAGTTATAATCAAAAACACAAAGTTGATTTTTATGCCCAAACCACCGATGAAAAATTACTGTATAATAAAGTTTAGAGTTTTTTTAAAAAAGAGATAATGCTAAAGGATGGACCACTGAGGTCCAGGGCACTCAAAATGTGACTGAAGACCAAAACCCTGACAATTGGAGCAATAGATATGATCGCTGCTACATGAAGACAAGATAGAAGTTTTCAAAAATTTAGACTTGTTTGACTTCCCAATTAGTGCTTATGGAAGCAGCAGCACGGGGTAAATGTGCACACAATGCCTCTTCATATTACTGAAAAGCAAGCAAGTTACTGTGAGGACTAGGGTGTGTCTGAACCAAGCCGTGGTGTTTTCAATTGCCTCATATACATGTTGGGCATTGAACATGGGAGACTGACGAGGAATCAATATCTTTCCATTGTGGTGCTGGAGAAGAATCTTGAAAACACCCTGGACTTCCTAAAGGGCAAGCAAGTCTGTCTGGGAAGTACCGCCAGAGTGTAAGGACAGTGAGACTTCGTCTTTGGACATGTTGCCAGGAGACTTGAGTCCCTGGTGAAGGACATCATGTTTAGTAAAGTAGAGGGACAATGAAAAAGAGGAAGGTCCTCAAGAAGGTGGATTGACACAGTGGCTGCAACAAGCTGGGGCCAGGTGTGAAGATGGCGTAGGACTGGGTAGTGTTTTCCTCTGTTGTACACATTGTTGTGATAAGTTGGAACCAACTCAGTGGTCCTTAACAACAATAATGGCAAAGGGGTGGGGGGGTGTTATGGGTTGAGTTATTTTCCCCAGCAATGTATGTCGTAAATCCTAACCTCTATCCCTGGGGTAATAATCTCATTTGGGAATGAATATGTTATCTTTGTCATATTAGAGAGATGGGGCTAGCATAGGGTAGCAGGAGCTTGAGTTAATCTCCTTAGATATAAAATAATTTAAACAAGGGAGCAGGAGATACAGAGAGTAGGCTAAATACCAAGCCATCAAGAAACAGGAGCTGAAGAAGCAAGGACCCCGAAGTCTCACACCCACTGGGTCTTTGTTTTCTGACATCAAAAAAGCCTTCTCCTCCCCAACCCCAAGTGACCTGCCCACTGGAAATGTCTATACTTTTCTAAATTCTTCCTTGATTATTCATTCTTGCAAGAACTTCTCCCCTCCAAAATAAACCAGCTGTCTTCATGTTGATTTTGACTCATGGTGACCCTTATATGCTGAGTACAATTATGTTACAAAGAAGTTTTGTGGCTGGAATTTTTCCAAAGATCATGAGGGCTTTCTTATAAAGTGCCTCTGGTGGCAGCAAATAGGGCAGGGAGTATTCAAACCACCTACCTTGTGGTTATTAGTTTGCCATTTCATCCATGATTCTAAGGTTCTTCCATACCTGCTGCAAATATTTATCTACATATCTACCTCCCCTTCTAAATTAAAGGCTGTTTTAGATCAAGGATCATGTCATATCCATCAAACTTTACAGAGTCTAGAACACAGAACATGATGAATAGTGTGATAAATTAATTAGAGCTTGTATTGACTCTGAGAGGGAAATAATTACTGCCTACCTCTCCTATCACTATCTCTGGCATTGAGCATTGTGGATTTAAGTTATAAGACCAATACCTCCAGTTTTTTTCATAGCACTTATGCCATTTTAACATTCTATATTGTTTTCATATTTGTTATGTCATTTACTTATGTGTTATATGTACTGTCTACCTCTCCCCTTTTCCCATTACAATATAAACTCCAGAGGGACAAGAATTATTATTTTAATCTGTGTAGTTCATTGTTATTTCTCCCAACCTCTATAACTGTGACCAGCAAACAATAGTTCCTAAATTAAAAGTTTATTTATTGCATTTATGAATAAAATAATTTAGATTGCATCTACAGTGAATATATAAAGCAACAAGTACAGACAGGTTATTTTCAAAATACACTTCTGAAGAGCTTAAAGAAGCAAATTCTAAGAGTAGAACTAGAAAGAGTTCAGGTATTCATTTCATTACCTTCCCCCCAAGAGATGTACTATTTTATGGCTGTTGCTGTCATTTTTTTTTTCTGTGTGTGTCTGCACTATTTTTGCCTTGAAGGAGGATAAAGATATATTGAGAACAGGGAACAGACACAGTGTTCTTTTCAACCATTTTTAGAAAACATAATTGTTGAAGAAGAGTTAGATATATGAAAAGAGCAAGCTTTCTTTCCCAATGGAATTAAAAGGATGAATTTCATAATATCCATAAAGCACCTTGATCTCTAGGAACACCCCAGGGAAGCAAGCTGACTCCTTTCCTTTCAGCTTCTGTCAGCTTCCCCCATGTTCTCAGGTGATTTATCCTCACACTGTCTGCCGAAGCAAGATTCAAGAGAAAGTATTGGTTGAGGCCTTAATTCAGCAGTAGGCAAAATGAGATTCAGAACCAACACGCTCCTTTGAACTTTATCATCAGTTACAATAAATAAATAAACAAACAAGCAAACTTTTAACCAAAATGCATAGTTGTCTCTTTGCCCTCCTCCTTCATTGCCTTCAAAGGTAAAGGGAAATATGTGGGCACAACAAGTAGGATTTGCACAGCTCATTGTTATTCTTGGCATATGGCTAGACAGCAGCTTTCTTTCTCTGTCAATTATAAATAGACAAGATATTAGTAAGAAGGGTAGAAAAACAAACAAGGTGTACTTCTACCATTGTTGTGTTGATGGCCATGATTGTTAAAAACATAAAGGGTGTTGCTTTTACCTGAAGTCTTGACTCTTCCAGACCTATTTATGCACTCATTGCTAGCAAGTCAATGTCAACCCTATTTGTGCCCTACTTGATGACGTCATCAATTGTGGGGTAAAACTTCCTAAACAGACATTCTTAGTTGTTATCGTCACGGAAGCAAATCTCCGGGTCTTTATTTCATGGTACTCCTGGGTATGAACAAACTGTCAAGCTTAAGATTAGTAGTGAAGCACAAACAATTTCTGCTACTGATAACTGTACTAATAAAAAATCGATAGCAAATAGATACTCTAGCCAAGCATAGGAAGGAATTCTCAGGATCATGGATCATTAATTGCAAAGCAAAGCAACATGGAGATAACATCTCATGCCGACTCAAGAGAAAAATATATTTTAAGAAACAGTAAATATTAGAGAGGATGGGGAGAAACTGAAACCTTATTTATTGCCGGTATGACTGTAAAATGCTACAACCACTGTGATTGAACATTTAGGAATAGCGATGCCACATTATGTGGCCTTCATCTGCTGGTAATAAATCTAGAGCTTTGAAGGGCATAAGTAGGCATATTTAGGCACCCATTCTCATGGTGGCACTGTTCACAATAGCAAAAATACAGAAAAGACCTAAATGACCAGCACCGTAATAATGGTTGAATGAACTATGGTACATAAAATAATGGATGTCAAGAATGTTAAAGATTAACAGTGAAATACTTCATAGCATAGATGTACTTGGAGGACATTGCACTGTGAAAAATAAGTCAGTTAAAAAGGATAGATATTGTATGAGCCCACTACTGTAAAAAGTCTATTAAAGTTGTCAAACTAAACGAAACATTCTTTGATGATTATCAGAGGTGGTAAATTGCTGGCTACAGAGTATAATTATGCTAACTTGTGTGAAGATAAACAGTATACAATAAGAGGAGCATCAGCAAAAAAAATTATGGAAGTAGGAGAGAGCATTGGAAGGAGTTCAAGGTAATAGTGGTAAATACTGTTATATACACAATCTTCAAGAAACCGTGATCTACAAGAAAATACACAAGTAGCTGCTCAGTCTGAAAGAATGTGGGAGGGAGAAGAGGAATCATTAGTGCCATCAAATTGGTTCCAACCCATAACTGCTCAATGCACAAGAGAACCAAACACTGCCCAATCCTGTACTATCCTCACCATTCCCATGCTTGAGCCCATTGTGGTGAGCCCATTGTGGTAGCCACTGTGTTGATCATCTTCTTGAGGGCCTTCCTCTTTTTTACTGTCCCTCTATTTTACCAGCATGCTGTCCTTCTTCGGGGAACAGTTTCCCCTAATGACATACCCATAGTATGTAAGATGAAGTCTCCCCATCCTTGCCTCTTGGGCAGAAGTTCTCAACCTTCCTAATGCTGCAACCCTTTGATACAGTTCCTCATGTGGTGGTGACCCCCTCCCCTAACCATAAAATTATTTTCATTGCTACTTCATAACTATAATTTTGCTACTATTATGAATTCAGGCAACCCCTGTGAAAGGGTCGTTTGATCCCCAAAGGTGTCTCGACGCACAGGCTGAGAACCGCTGCTCTAAGGAGTTTTCTATCCTTATGTCTTCCAAGACAGTCCACGGTACTTAGTATAGTGCATGGTACTTTTAATCTTCATCTCAGTTCCACAATTCAAAAGAGTCAATCATTCTTCTCTCTCCCATATTCAATGTCCAACTTTCACCTGCATATGAGACAATAGAAAACACTGTAACTTGGGTCAGACACACCTCCCAGAAACCTGCTCACTTTCCAATACTCTAAAGAGTTCTTGGGCGGCCAATTGACCTAATGCAAAGCTTCTGTTGATCTCATTAGCATTGATTTTGGATCAAAGTAAGACAAAAATTCTTGACAACTTCAAACTTGATCCACTGTGAAGATTTTTTGTCTTCTTTATGTTGGGCTGTAATACATAATGAAGGCTGCAATCCCTTCATCTTCATCAGCAAGTGCTTCAAGTGCTCTTCTTTTCAACAAACAAGGTTGTGTCGACTACATGTCTCTTGTTTTTCATAATCCTTCCTCCAAACCTAATGTCACAATCTTCATATAATCCAACTTCTCTGCTGATTTTTTCAGGATACAGATTGAATAAGTATGATGAAGGTATACAGCCCCGACACACACTTTTCCTGAATTTAAGCCATGCATATTCCCTTATTCTGTTTGCACAACTGCCTCCATGTACTAGTAAGTTCCTCATGAACAAGGAAGTAGTATGAAATTCCTCTCAAGGTTATCCATAGTTTGTTATGATCCACATAGCAAAATGTCTTAAATGATGAATTTGAACTGCCATTCCTTTAAATCTATGGTTAGCAGCAGGACACAACCCCAGCACCAATGGAGCTCCCCAAGGAATGCCCAGATAAGTTCAAATTGGTCCCTTTCCATTGATAATGCATAGTTCACCACATGAGTCACCCAGGG
Organism: Nesogale talazaci; assembly: GCA_004026705.1. Classification (NCBI taxonomy): domain Eukaryota; kingdom Metazoa; phylum Chordata; class Mammalia; order Afrosoricida; family Tenrecidae; genus Nesogale; species Nesogale talazaci. The sequence continues at coordinate 473,133 of PVJH01000056.1, read as the reverse complement.
GCCCAAAAAGGGATATATCTGTGTGTTATATGAGGAGGGTAACACTTCAGGAAAGGAAATCACTTATGAAAAGGTGGGTTCCATCAAAACTCCCTGATTTCATCTTTTTGCCAAGAATCAATCCTAGACCAATATCATGTCATATATTTACTAGATATATCTGACTTAACTCCTGTCCTGGAATCAAGCTTACTGTATTATATAAAAAACCTGTACTCCACCCTGGGTTATAGCGTGTCTTAGACAAAGTGCATTTATGCCCATCATCTCAACTGCCACCAGGAACCATTCCACCCACCACCCCACCACCAAAGTGTTCATTTTGTTATTCATATCTGATCCTTTCACATTCCATGCCCTGCTCTTTCGATAAAGGCCACAAGTCCCTAAGCAAGCCTGCAAGTCTCTGTGTGACCGAGTTTCTTCTCCATTCTCCAGCTGCATCTCACACTGAGCCCCCTTCATTCATTACACTGTACCACAGTGACCTCTTACTCTTCTGTAGGGTATCCTGTTTTTCTGACCCTTACATTTTCAGCTCACCCAAGCTAGGATGGTCTTTCCAATCCCGACTATTGCATACGTATTGTGTAGACCTCAGCTTAAATTTAAGTTAGTTCCTCAGGGAAGTCCTTGCTGACCACACCAACTAAGTCCCCATTAAATCATATAACCATACCCTGTACTGCTGCTTCTCTTCCACTTTCAGAAAATGTAAAAAAAAAAATAATAATTAGCTGTGTAGTGGTTGTCTGCTTATGTCCCAGCTTCTAATCTCCATAAGGGAAGTTGCCATGTTCATTTCATTTATTGTTATATTCCCAGGCCCTAGTGTCTTGTCTGAAACAGAGTAGTTGGCAAATATTTGCTGAACTGAGATGTTTCCCAAATAATATTTCCAGCATATGTGGAGGTCATGAGGAGATGGCAGTCAGATGCATTGCTATCTGTCTTCTGGCCATAAAGTAAATGTCTTATAGGAAATTGAAGTAGATGGTGGTTTTCATTATTGTAGAATAGAAAATAGCCTGGCTTAATTGAGGCAGATGGTCCATGAACAATGCTTCAATAATAAAATAGAGCTTCTGACCTTTGGTGGTCAAGAAATATTGCAGAAGTTATATTTGGGATTCAGTCCAGCCCTACATCGTGAACAAATTGTTTTCGAAATTAGTGTAAACCAATATATCTTTCTCTCAATCTGCAGTATCCTGGACATTTACATCATCTTGGACAGTAGAATCTGACATATTCTCCTGGACCTTTCTTTATTTATGCCTCCTTTCCCTCTTTATCCCTCCCCAATCTTTAGCCACTTTTGTGTTTGACTACAATGTCTAAATTAGATTCATCCAATGTTAAGAAAAGTGCTATTTGGTCAAGGCTGACTCCTACCCATGCACCCACAATCAAAGACTGTGACTGCCTTTACTAAACAAGCAAAGAGTATTCCTTTGAATCTTTTTGGCCATTCTGCTCATTTTTGCAAAAATGAGCTTAGTATAAAATTTTCAAGTAGCTGGGGCAAGACTAGGGCAGGTAAGAAAATAAGTAGGACTGGATAAGAAAATCCATTAAAATCTTATATTTATAGCATGTTATTATTTACAGAGTCATTTGACATTCCATCTCTCTTGATCTTATCTTCAACTGTAGCGAGACAGAAATTTTTACTGATTAGGAAAAGGGGTCAGCACATTCCTAGCTCAAGGTCACAAAGCTAATAGAGAGAACACCAGGGCTCCGATACACATTTTTCTACTTTGGTAGGCCTCTGTAACTGTAAGCTATTGTCCAGGTGCTAAGAAAACAAGCCCAAGCAAAGCACAGAAGATTTTTCACAGAAGTTTCTTAATTAATAGATGGTCCATGAACAATGCTTCAATAATAAAATAGAGCTTCTGACCTTTGGTGGTCAAGAAATATTGCAGAAGTTATATTTGGGATTCAGTCCAGCCCTACATCGTGAACAAATTGTTTTCGAAATTAGTGTAAACCAATATATCTTTCTCTCAATCTTTCTCTCAATCTAAGACCCAAACTTGGGTCTTAGTCTTCTCGAGAAACCTTCATCTTCTTAAAGCTTTCTTCAGAGCCCCTTTGACTTCCTTGTTTCGGAAACTGTAGACCATTGGGTTTAGCATGGGGATAATCACGGTGTAAAACACGGACACAATCTTGTCCTCTCCCAGGGACGTGCCCATGTTACCTTTTAGGTACATGAATATGAGCGTCCCAAAGAAAAGAGCTACTGCAGTCATATGAGAAGCGCAGGTTGAGAAGGTCTTGGCTTTGCCACCTGCTGTTCGTATCCTCAGAACAGCCCTGACGATGAACAAGTAAGAGATGAGAGTCACAGAAATACTGGTTGTGATGACTGTAAAAGCTAAGAGGTAGATCACTTGTTCCCGTAGCGTGGTGTCACTACAGGCAAGCCTCAACAAGGGTGGCAGATCACAAAAGAAGAAGTCCACATAATTGGAATTACAGAAGGAGAGGGAGAATGTACACCCCGTTCTGATCGTGGAGTTGACCATTGCACCAGCGTATGCCCCAGCCACCAGTTTTAGGCGGGTCTCTAGCGTCATGGCTGTGGTGTAGAGGAGAGGGTTACACACAGCCACATAACGGTCGTATGCCATTACGGCCAACAGGAAGCACTCAGTACTAGCATAAAGTGTGAAAAAGAAGAATTGGGTAGCACAGCGCTCAAAGGTAATGACTGTCTCAACAGACCCTAAAGTCTCAAGCAACTGAGGGATGATCACAGAAGAATAACAAATGTCCAGGAAAGAAAGGTGACTAAGAAAGAAGTACATGGGAGTCTGGAGGTGAAGGTCACTCTGAACCAAGAGGATCATGCCCAGGTTTCCTACAACGGTGATGAGATACACAATCAGAAACACAAAGAAGAGGCCCATCTGCAACTCTGGCTGAAGCTGGAATCCCATCAGCACAAATTCCGTCACCACCGTGCTGTTCTCTGCCATTAAACGAAGGTCACTTCCTGAAATAAAAAAATAAATAACGTCTGTATCTGGCATTGTCAGTGAATATTATTCTAAGTTTGGCCTCACCAACAACCCCCATGATCTGTGTACATTGGACCCAATTGTGTAAAGACTTCTAGTATACAAGTTAATAACCCAGGTTTTGCAATTGTTAGTTAGCCTACACTTGTTCAATTTCTCTTTCTCTATCATTTTTTTATTCTTAAATTAGTATCATGGGCTAATCAATGACACTACAAACAGAGGGTCCTTATGTTCCAGCGAGATAACCGATAAGATGCTCTGCCATAAAATAACAAGATGTCTTTAAGGTGAATTAGAGGCAGATAAAAAACAGATTTAGGAATGGATTGGGGGCTTTTACTTAATTCTAACTCCAATCTAAGTAAGAGCAATTAGTTTTTATGACATGACCCTGCTTGATACTTGCCTTCGTAAAGAAAACACAGAAGATATAGGTGCTACAGCAAAGTGTGATGAAAAAATTAGATGGTGCCCAGCTATCAAAGAGAATAGTATCTGGGGTCTTGCTTTCAAATCAGCAGCCATCTAATTGAGACAACTAAACACACATGGAAGAAGCACATCGACATCTGTGATCCAAGAATTATAGTTTATATAATCCAAATCTGAAGGTGAGAATCATATTAGAGTTTAAATTTTGGGATTCTCGTGTGCAGAAGACTATGGATGACAATGAAAGCCCAAAATACATTTGCAGGATCTACACAGGGAATAAGACTCCAATGATTTCCTTTCAACCATAATTGAGGAATGGGACTAACTCGGTTATCAGAGAGTATTGGAGAGATGACTATGGCAGATTAAAATGATAAATCTGACTTGAATGGGTAAAATCTTACCTTTTGATCTCCATTTAGATACTCTGTACTTGATTTGCTTTTAATGTTTTCTGTGGGTTTTTTTGTATTTGGGGTTGATTTCTGTTGTGTTTTGTCTTTGCTTGTATCCTTCTTGACTCTCTGCTTTTGCATTTTTCTATGCTTTTGGTAGATGAAACCCAATATGGGTGATTCTATAGAAACAATAGCTAGAATAATTGTTCCTAGGGGTGCAGCAAGGGAAGTGGGTGGGAGTAAAGGGGCACTGATATGAAGGAGTTCAGAAGGAAGAAAATGTTTTGAAACTGATTGTGGTAGGGATTGTATAATACTGCTTGATGTGTTTGAATTATGGCATAGTGTGATGTCTGGATTCGGTATGAATAAAATGTTTTGAAAGGAAAAAAACATCTCACTGAAGGCAAATTAAGGTGAACATGACTTGATTTGATCACCCTCAATGTGCTGGGATGCATAGTGTGTCCCCAAATTTCATGTCCAACCAAATCTCAGAAGTGACTTACTTGGAAATAAAGCTTTTGCAGATGTAATTAATTTAAAATGAAGTCGTAATGGATTTTAAGGTGAGCCCTACATCCAGTATCCTTATAGGAAGAAGCCCAGCAGCACTTGGGGAGAATACCAAGTGAATATTAGAGGTAAAGTTGAGAGTGAAAGCTCTACAAAGGCAAGCAGCAGTGAAGATAGCCAACAATCCCCCCAAAGGTGAGAAGAGGCAAGGAAAAGATTTCCTTAGTCCTAAGAAACTAGTGTATTCAGTAAGTGATCATTTTTGGGATTTATATCACTCTTAAATTTTTTTCCAGAAACCCTTGGAAACACATATTGGTTGGAGGAACTCTCTTGGCATAGTGTTATCGACATCAACTTGGGAGTCAGAAGTAGATTTTAATCCCTTGGGCAAGTTAATGAATCTTTATTTCCCTCAATCTCACGGTTGGTGAAACAAGGCTTGCAATGCCAATGTTGCAGTATTATGGTGAATGACATAATTTGCAACATGTGACTGATCCATATACTCAGGATTATTTTTTCTAAATATTTGGTGAATGTGAAAAGCATTCTAGAAACATCTTGTCTCTAAGTTCATAGCCTCTGGAAATCCTCAGTACAACTATGCCTTTGGGGATCATTTCTGGTGGAGTTACGAGCACAAAAAAAAATGAAGGAGTGGTTGTAAAACAGTGAGCTTTGCCACTGATGAGAAAATTCCCACCACCATTCATCCATCCACCAGCCAAAATTTCCCAACAATCTTTTGCACATGAGTACTAAAAACTTCAATTTCATAGTTGAAAAGGGAGAGAAACATGAAGATGAGCAATGCTCGTAGCAAAGCTTATTCTCCCTCCCAGGAAACTCAATGAAATCCTCTTGCAGAAGACCCAGTCTAAGCCTCTCCAAGTCAACCTGAAACTCTGATAACAATACCACAGCTTGGAGAAAGAACAGATAAGTCTAACGGAAGTATTTCCAGAAAGCTCCATAGAAGTAAGGATGGCAAGATATCTTCTCACATAGACATGTTATCAAAAGAAGACAGTCCCTGGTGAAGAACATCGTGCTTGGTTAAATAGAGGAGCATCAAAACATAGGAAGAACTTGGATCTGGTAGATTGACACGGCAGCTGCAATGATGGGCTAGAACATAGCAAGCATTGAGGATAGCGCAGGACATAGCAGTGTTTTGTTCTGTTATACATGGATCACTGTGAGTCGAAACTACTCAATGACACCAAACAACATGGGAGAAACTAGATGGATGTCCCTCATGTCTGTGAAAAAGCATCATTCAATAAGAGAAAAACTTCACAGCCAAACAAAATTAAGTTTAAAAGTTTAGCACTACTAAGTCTTGCATATGGTCCTTAAGTCAATATCTAGTGATAACTATAAGGTAAATAAAATATTTAAGGTAAAAATATATACATAAAGTGAGCCCTGAGTAGCAAGACCTGTTAAAATCACTACAACCTGTTGCCTGTCAAGTTGATGTCAAGCAGTGTGGCCTCTTTTCCACTTTTCCATTGTGTCTGTCCCATTTTTTTAGATGCCAGATCATTATCAATCATTGACGTACAGGAATCGAGTCACTCTGGAATTAGTCCATAAAAACTCAATAAGGTAATAGCCATCACCTAAGGTTTACAATTCAAATGTAAATGGGGTTCTTGCCAGATAACCGGACATGTTTGTCAATGTGCCTTTGGATGCTGATAATTTGGGGTCATGGAAATATTGAATATGGACTTCAGGAGGGATTCTTCTTGTCCTTCATCACTCCTTGAAATAAGAAGTCAATTTGAGAAAGATCCCAGGGGATTTCAAATAAATAAAATTGATCAATGTTTGACAAAAAGTGACTACTTGAAAAAATAAAATGTCAGCATCCGGTGCCCTTTTCCCCAACTGAATCCCTGTTAATGTGAGGCTTTTCATGTGCTTGAGGTCATTTTTTTAATTTACTCCCAAAAGAATGACATGTTGTGTTCTAAAGGAGTAACCTATTTGTCTGCTCGTCTTCATTACCTAGTGCTGCTATAACACAAAGACATAAGCCAGTGGCTTTCTCAAATAGAGGTTATGTGTCTCAAGGTATAGGGGGCTAGAAGTCATGATTTAGGGTGCCGATTCTAAGTGAAGATTTTCTCTATGGTGAGGAAAACTTCTTATCTCTTCAATTGCTATTCCTTGACTCAAACAGAGGAACAATGTAGGAAGAAAAGCTAGCTATAGAGATGTGAGTATAAGTAGGTACATATGTAAATATATTAGTCCATAAAAATTGAGGTATTGGCCTATGTACATATATTTATATGACAATACACTGAGGTAGTGGATGGACTTCGAACCTCTGCTCATGTCCTCCCTCAATGCAAGAACACTTTGTTCTAACATTCTGTGATGCTTCACAATTGTCGAAGACAAAACGGGTGCTCAAGCAAATATGATGAAGAAATTGGATGATGCCTAGCTCTCAAAAGATATAGTGCCTGGGGTCTTAAAGTCTTGAAGTTAAACAAGCAACTATCTAGCAGAAAAGCAACAAGAAAGAAGCACATGAAAGAAGCACACTAGCTTGTGTGCTCATGAGGAGTCATCGGGGCTGGTAACAGACATCAGAAGACCCAAACATACCAAAAAAAAAAACATGTTGTCGAGAAAGAGGGGAATTGGGACAGAGACCCAAAGCCCATCTGCCTACAATGGGACATCCCATCACAGAGGGGTCACAGGAAAGAGATGGGTAGATCAGGGTGCAGTGAAACACCAATAAAACACACAATAGTCCTCTGGTTCCTTGAGGCTTCCTCACACCCAGTATCATGACCCCAATACTACCTTTCACTGCAAGCTGGACCAGAGCATATGCATCGGTACAGCTAAGAGATAAGAGCCCACGACATACAGAATCCAGGAACAGAAGGTAGAGAGAGGACGGGGGAAAGAGAGAACCGATCTCTGTGATCAGCACATTACCACACACACCGCTCCAGGGAGATAAATGACAGAAGCCATGGGAGAAGGGAGGCAGTGGTCAGTGTAAGATATGGAAATAATAATAATTTATATTTTATCAAGGGGTCACAAGGGTGGGGTGGGGATGGAGGGAAAAAACAGGAGCTGATACCAAGGGCTCGAGAAAAAGCAAGTGTCTAGAAATAACTATGGAAACATATGTACAAATATGCTTCATACAATTGATGCATGAATTCTTATAAAAGCTGCACGATGCCCCAATAAATGATCTTTAAATAAGTAAACTTCTATACCTTGGCTCTTTGGTGATGATGCTTAGCTCCCTTGCTAAATCTCTTCTTGCTGTCTCTAAAGAGATTAACTCAGAACACACCCTACATTGATATGTTCTCATTAATCTGACAAAGAAAATCCATTCCCAAGTGGGAGGCAGCCGTTGGCACAGGGATTATTATCTGCAACACATATTTGTAGGGGTCACAATTCAATCCATAACACATAAAAATCATCCTTCAGGTTGGGAACTGAACTTGTTCCTGTGGCTCAATCGTAACCAAACAACAGACAAGTCTATGAGAGGAACAATTACACTAGGGAAATACATGCAATCATTTAGAATAATCAACCCTTAGAGAGTAAAAGGACAGCATTTATACAAGGACAAATTCAGAAGGTATAAGAAAGAAGGTAAAATGGAAACAGGAAGTGGGATATGTGGTATTACATTGTGGGAATTGAGATCTATGACATGAAACAAAATGTACATGAATAGATAAACAGAAAACTGACCTGCTCTGTAAATCTCTACTCATTCAGTTATATTGAGCTATATTGAGGGTATAAAGAGCTTTGCGTAATCTTTCTCATCACATCAAAATTTGCTATTATCCTTCAACTACTCAATCTTTGAATAAAACTTATTTGTTAAAAAGATTAAAACAGAGCTGAGTCCTGGTGGCACAGTCGTTGTGTGAAGGGCTGCGGCCCACAGGGTTAATAGTTCAAATCCAGCAGCAACTCTCCAGGCTGGGTTTCCTATTCCCACCAGGGCAGTCATACGGGAAAAAAAGAAAAAAATTAAAACAGTCCCTGACAACAGAATTTGTTTCAAACCAAGCTCAGTCGTTTCTATTTATGTGATCTCTAGTATATTACTTGACCTACAGTATTATTTTTAACAGCTATGCAATATTGATCTCACCACTATGTTGTGAGAAGTAACATAGAGATAATGTATGAAAGCACTACACTCTGCCTAGGACAGACTAAGTATTCACAGCATGTAATGACTACTAAAATGATTTTTCAACAATAGCCTGGTATTAAAAAATCTAATTTATGCCCATTTTAGAGTTTGGAAAATTTAAGCTCAAAGTGATTACATCTCTTTCCCAGGTCCACATAGTTGATAGATGGCACCAGGACATCTAACTCCAAATTCACTGGACTTTTCACTAACTTGCCACACTCCATGACCACTCCATTTGGCCCAGGAGCTTGAACACTATAGCCTAACTTAATTTTGACCCAGCAGGAGAGACACAACCCAGGACACCTTACCTCCTTGAAAGTCATTTCTAGATCGCTGTTCTCTGATGGAGAGGGAAGCTATTACCTTCTGGAAGGAAAAGACAGAGGAAAAGCAGTACAGTTAATCATGATGAACCAAGAAGAGCATGCAGTGAAAAAACTAGAAGTCATAATCACATGCCTGAATGAAACCCAGGGCTGCCATTAATGTACAGCGTAAACATAAGCAAGTTTCTTCTTGTCTCTAGGTCCAAGTCCTCACATGAGAAGAATACACTAAAGGACCACAGATATTGGAATCCCTGGTGATGCCCCCATTGACACTCAACTACTAGCCAAAAGATCAGAGGTTCAAATTCACCCAGAATCACTTCAGAAGAAATGCTTCTCCGTCAATTAAAAAAAAAAGATTAGACTTTAAAAATGCTATAGAACACAGTCCTCTTCTGATATTCATGGAGTCACCTGGAGTTTAAATCAACCAGACAGTGAAGAATTTATAATGGGAGCATGTATTTATACTGACTTTAAGAGAGAAGGATATAACTCTAGATGTTTTACATAAACTCCCTCATTTAACTTGCAAGAAAGCCCAGCACAGGACATACTATGACTATCTTATGGTAAAGACTGAGAAGCAGAAGTTCTCAGAGTTTCCAGAGATTAGCAACTTGGTTTAGCTTTGGGAAATTTGTCCACATATTTGCCACCACTAGCCCAGGGATCGTGAATATGGTAATAAGGAAAGCTATGCAGCAAGCGTATTGTTATGCCCAGGACTTTTCCAGATGCTTTATATGCTTTTCTATTACCTTCTCATGGATGTACGAAAAAGAGAAACCGCGTTAAATGATTTATTCTTATTTGGACACAACACACATTCTCCTTCTTGTGGTATCAGTTGTATTCGTCGCGTCCTACCTGCAGGAGTATACAGTGGATAAGATGCCCAGGGCTGCCATCAGAATTGACTCTAATGAGGAGCCTGCACTCACCAAGGAGCCATCAGTTCTTACACAGGCTTAAGTTACAAGATAGGATCCAGACCAGCCTTGCTCCTGCCTCCTCATTACCATCTGCCTCATTACCATTACTGTGCTTTCCCTTTGCCCAAATGTTATTCCTCATCATTAATTTATTTTATCCTACTGCATGTTGTGCATTTTTATAAGCCACTTGAAATCTCTTTGGGAAATGGGTATTGATGAATAAATAAATACAAAATAAAATGTCCAGATGCCAGGATAATCAGAATTATCAGTCCTGTCAGCATCTACACCAATAAAGCAAAGCTGGAGGGCTTGGCCAAATGAATTCTGGAAAGAATCCCGAACAGTGGTTCATTGCAAATCAAGTCAACCTATGGATAACAGAGTAAAAGTGTCCAAGGGAGGGGGGTGGTGGAAATGGTTAGGAAGTTCTCTAGGTCTGGGTTATTTAGTCAGCTCCTGAGAGCATCATAAATCAAAATTTCCAGGTAGTGTACCTTTGGGTTAAGACTTAGACCTTCATGCTAAAAGAGGGAGCATTATGGTGGCATCAGAGAAGGGGTGGAAGGAGAACTCATAATTCAGAATACACTTGAATGCGATTTTTCCAAACATCAATATTTCCATTTTGCAAAGGAAAGAAGGAAAATCAATGTCTCCCAATGGCTACTGATCTTCAGAGAGACTGGAAAGTTGAATTGTCTCTCTAAGACTAGCTCCACCTTTCCTTATGGTGCGTTGGCTAAAATTCCTGGATGGATTCAAAAATATTTACAATTCTAGATAGATGCGCCAATCAATTTCTTAGTGATTAAGAATAGGGAAACAAACACATTCTCCAGGCAATGAGAACCAAGGAGCAGTGAGGCCTTGGAGGACATTATTTTGTCCCAGGCAATTTAGATAAACTGAATTGGAAGGAAATATGAATAAAACCCTGAAATATCAGTTTCCTGGTTTTGAAGCCCACAGAAAAGTAGAATTGCTTGCTTTTAAGGATGCATAGAAGAGAACAAATCCTTACTGCTCTCATGAACCTACTGTGCTCTGCAGCATTGAGCATCCGTATTTCACATTTCTGTTATCTGATTCTTCATCAAGCACAGAAACATTTTACTTCCACACAGTCCTCCCACAGTGGACCTTTGCAATATTAAGTTATATTTCCCCCACATTAGTCACTGTCTGTTCAAGGACTAAAGGCTCATTTTTCTATCAGCCAATGATAGACACACCTAGAATCTGTAAGTCTCATACATTGCAAAACTAAAGAAAAGGATCTTGAGATTATCTACTATTAGAGAAGTATTAATGCTTCCCCAAACATCTATTAAACCTCAGGTGATTAATTAGGATTAAAGAAGAAAGAACTCGCAACAGGATTCAGAATTTAATACATTCCACCTGTCATTTAGAGCAGAGGAAGCATGGTCTGGAAGCCAAGAGACCATCATGGATCAAACTAAACAATATATGAGAAGAAGTTTCTAAGAGTAGACTTCGAACTTGAAAGGGATTATTGTTCCAACTACAAGTTCCCAGAGTCCAACTTTATAATACTACAGACTCTGGAAAATATATAGCCATGGATCTGAAAAGTATTTCATAGCTCAGCAAAATTAATCCACTTGGTTCCACTAAATCAATTTTAATGTTATTTTTTAAGCACTGATGTATAAAGATTGTGTGATGTGCCTGAAGTCAAGTAACCAATGCTGTCATCAACAAGCATTCATTGAAGATTTATAAAGGAGCTGTCTATTTACTCTGTGTCAGGCACTGCACTAAAGAAACCCTAGGAGCATTCTGGATTGCATTTTCAGTTGCCAATTACAAGTTTGGCCACATCATGGGATACAATGAGGATTGCTGTGCCTGTAAAGATTTGGACCTGCATAATACAAAGATAGCATCTGTGGTCTAAAGGTTTGAATCTATCAGGGAAGCAATAAAGCCAACATGGAAGAAGCACACTGACCCATGTGATCATGAGGTGTCAACGGGATCTGTTATCAGGCATCAGAAGACCCAAAACAAACAACTACTTTGATGTGAATGAGAGGGGGCTCTGAATGGAGACCCAAAGTTCATCTTAGACAATTGGTTATCCCCTCACAGAAGGGTCACAAGGAAGGGACAAGCCAGCTAGAGTGTAGTATAGCACCGGCAGAACACACAGTATTCCTCTAGTTCAGGGGTCCTCAAACTTTTTACACACGGGGCCAGTTCACTGTCCCTCAGACTGTTGGAGGACCAGACTAGAGTTTAAAAAAAAACTATGAACAAATTCACTGCGGGTCTGGGATGTGTCGGCTGCTAAGCAGGACTAGCAGGGGCAGCAAAAACACCCAGCGGGCTGGATATATGTACCTGGTGGGCTGCATGTGGCCCTCTGGCCATAGTTCGAGGACCCATGCAAGTCTAGTTCTTTAATGCTTCCTCCCCTCCACTAGCATGACTTCAGCTCTACCTTACAAATCTGGCTAGACTGAAGCATGTACACTGGTACAGATAAGAGTTCTCAGCACACAGAAACCAGAACAGATAAAGCCCTCAGAACAGGCAATGAGAGCAGCAATACCATGAGGCATTGCTAGGAGGTAGGTAGGTTGGGGGAGAAAGGGGGAACCAACAGCAATGATTGAGGGAGACAGTGGATGGTGCAAAATATGAAAATAAAAATAATTGATGAACTATCAAGTGTTCCCAAGGGTGGGAGGATGGGAGGATGAGGGAAAGAGGAGTTGCTACCAAAGGCTCAAGTAGAAAGAAAATTATTTGGGAATGATGATGGCAACATATGTACAAATCTCTTGATACATTTGATACATGTATTATTATAAGAGCTGTAAGAGTCCCCAATAAAATTATTTATTCAAATAAACAAAGATTTATACCCTGGTAAACTCAGAGTACAGGCAGTTCCACTTTGTCCTGTTGGGTCACTGAGTCAGAATTGACTCAATAGCAATAAGTTTTGTTTTGCGTGCTTGTGTGCTTGTTTGAAAGGCAGTGTGACGGATATTGTGTATATGTGAATGGTGGTGAATAGGCAGAACCAAAGAGCTATAGATGGCAATAATTCTTCCCACTGACACTATTCTCAAATTGGAACCATATGCTTGTACTAGTTTGAAGAAGAAAAGGAAATGAAGACATGAGACACAAGACACTTTGGTGGTTAACATTTCAAGTTTCAAAGTGGCCTTAGTCCTTAACAACCAAATGTTGAGAGAGCATGGTAGCTTCTAATATAAGCTCTACATTCAGATTTTTTAAATGATCCAAAATAGAAAGAGAACTTATACTCAAACATTCTCTCTTTCCTGCACAAATATGTTTAGAAAAAGAAAATACTTTAGTTGATTATTATTTATCAGTTGAATTAAAACACATAAGGACATAAGCAAATATCCTCTGACCCATTTTCTTAAAAAAGGACAGAAATGCAAAACCAGTATAGTGTAAGGAACCAGAATGGTTTGAAGTACTATCAAAATAGGGTCTCATCCCAGGCAGTCACTTACATTCTCTGAGCTTCCATTTTTCCATGGGTACAATAATATTTAACTCACAGAATTATTTGAGGATAAGAGGTATGGTTTATTTTGTGTGCAATAAGGAGTGGTCCTATTGTCTATGATGGAAATTCTATTCCCCAAATTCCCCCACCCTTCCAATTTCAAATTGCCTTCATATCTCTCACAATAGATTATTTTGTATCTATTGTCTCATTTGATTCTCACACAGTCTAATTTCAGGTGAGGTGAGTGGGACTAAAAAAGGTCAACTGGCTTGTCCAGGAGTCAACACAAACAAAATTTGAACCCAAAGCCATTTCCACCAATGACTCAGCCCTTCATCGTGATAGCTACATTGATATAAATGGCCTGGATGAGAGATACTTCTTCATTTTGTGATCCTAGAGTAAACTTAGAGAATGGCATATAAAGGCTGTCTGAAGGTTGAACACAAATCTCTTACACTTCTCCTTCACCAATGCCTGTTCATTCTGAACCATATACTCCTCAGTGATTAGGTAGTAGATTCTTGAAGCACAAAAGCATTTCTAAAAGCCATGCATGATTCCACCCTCCTGCCTCCCGCAGATGAAGTAACATGACTCGCAACTCACAGATGAGAAAGAGAAATTCGGTTAGGAGGAGTGCATTCTCACGATTCAAACAGATCATGGAAAAGGTGGATGTAACTATAGCTCAGGTCTCCTGCAACCTAAGATCTTTTTTTCTGGGCTGCAGAACCACTAAAGCTCCATGCTTCTTAGAAAGTGTTAATAGGTGGCCTGGGCTCTTTTAAAGGGGGATTGGGATGGGAAAGAGAACTGTGGTGATGGAGATACTTAGGCAGAGTCTTTTGCCCCACACAGATGGGCAGTTCCTTAAGGAGAGACTTCAATTTTCTATGTCTTGAGAGTGACCCAAGCAAGCAAGCAAGCACAGAGAGTAGCATCATGGGTTCTGAACTACCAGGTCTTGAAGTTTACCTCCCACCTAGGACATAAGTTACCACTAAACACCACTGACATTGATCTTTGACCGAGTAGTGATTCTTTCTGCTCTATCTTATTTAAGAAGCATGAACTTTTTGAGTGATAGAGTCTTCCCAGAAGAAGCCCGTTCTGATTTAGAGCCTACCTATAGCTTCCAGCTCTCCCTGTAAGGACAGTACCATCACACTGAATCATTGCTCACAGCAACCAGAGTTGATGCTATGTTTTCGATTTATGTTTTAATAGCCTCCTTACTTCTTCATGTGGTACCACCTAGACAGTGCAAATTGCTAAGTGCACTAAAACCAGCAGAGAGGTTGTAGGTTCAAATTCAACCTAGAAAGAGCTACCTAAGAAGATAGGCCTGGTGATCTATGTAGATCACCAGGAAACCCTACACTGAAGTTATTCTCTGCTCACAAAGGGCTCATCATGAGTTGAAATCACCTTGACATCAACAAACAATAATAAACATCACCTACCTTGTATTTTCTAATTATGAACAATCACCCAAAGCAGATATGAAAGAAATTATCTCTCCCACTTTGTAGCTGAGAAAACTGACACCCAAAGATGTTGAGCGACTAGTGCCTTGCACATTGTGCTCTTCTGTATACCCCACTTGGCTTTACCCCTGCTCTTTAAAATAATTTTAGATAAGGGGAAACCAAGGTTCACATTTTGAAATCTATTTCAAACCTGGGCCATATTCATTTTTCTCTGCTCAAGGATGACCACACTTACTTTTGGTAAGGCCAAAAGGTCCAGAAGACTTGGCATAGTGCACAAAAATGTAGTGTCTAAGCAGGACTTAGGGGATCCAGAGAGGAAGGCATATTCAGTTCCTGGATCTTGTGAGACCCAGAACCCACAGGAGCACCAATTAATAGGCACCTAGATATCTCCCCTTTCCTGAGTTGGACCTTCTGCTTCAGAAAAGCAATGAGAAGACTAGGGCAAGGGAATTCAGCCCTGATGGGGGTTCTCTAATCAGGCCCTAAGCTTCTAATTAGGCTTTTCAGTTTCCCAGAGGACAGAAATCTTTATTTCTTTATTTTATTTGCTGCTTTTATTTTTATTAAATACTTTTATTGGGGGCTTTTACATCTTGTACCACAATCCATACATTCACCCATTGTGTCAAGCACGTTTGTACATATGTTGCTATCATAATTTTAAAAGCATTTTCTTTCTATTTGAGCCCTTGGTATCAGCTTCTCTTTTTCTCATCTCCCCCACACACAACCTCATCAACCGTTGATAAATTATAGATTATCATTTTCATATCTCACATTGGAGACCAGAAAACTTCATGAAAAAAATGTCTCTGCAAGAATGGCTTTCTCATTTCTTCCCCATCTACTCTTTGTCTTCATGATCTAGTACAATTCAAAATAATTTGGGGGATGTACCTCTAGGTTGTGATCTGTGAGAAGTTCTTGTCAATTTAAGATGATCTTATCTATCCAATTTTATTGCTCAAACGTGAACAGGACTCAAGTTAAATAAATTAAGCTGCAAAGTCCACAGAAACCTGTATATTCATTTATCTAACTAATAATTAAATCACTATATCCAAGACAGAGTCAAAGAATTCATGAAAGAAATGAAATAATAAGATAATGGGATTTTTTTCACAAACTTTTTTGAGTCACTTCATATTTATAGTGCTTAGTATGCAGTATAAGTCACCACAATAAATTTAACTGTGTTTAAAACAAGGAAACATGTGTCAGGGTTGTATCTCTCATCATACTTGTTCAGTTTGTATGCTGAGCACATGCTCAGAGAAACTGGATTATATGAAGAAGAATAGGGTATCAGGATTGGAGAAAGATTTATTAACCATCTGTGATATGCAGACAACTCAACCTTGCTGACTATAACTGAGGGGGACTTAAAGCATTGACTGATAAAGATCAAGGATTACAGCTTTCAGTCTGGATTACCACTCAGCAAAAAGCAAACCAAAATCATCGCAACCAGTAGATAATACATGATATATGGAGTAAAGATTGACATTGTCAAGTATTTCTTCTTATTTGCATTCATAATCAAAGTTCAGGAAAGCAGCTGTTAAGAGCTCAAACAATGGATTGTATAGGCAAGTCTGTTGCACAAGATCTCTGTAAAGTGTTGAAAGATCTAATTGTCATTTTAAGAACTTGAGTAAAACTGAACCAGTACATCATTTTGATCCCTTGGTATGCAAGTGTGTTAGTCTGAGTAGACTAGAGAAGCAAATTCATAACCATGCACATGCATATAAGGAAGAAGTTCATATGCAAAAGGAATGGAACATTGAGATAGCATCCCAATCCAGTCCAATCCAAGGTCATAAGTCCGATATTAGTCCGTATGTCTGATACCAAACTATAAAGTCATCTTCTGACTTACAAAGCATGTGCAACAATGCCAGGACAATCACAGGCCAGTGGGTGCAGAATCTTGTGTATCCAGGAGTGGTAGAAGCATCTCAGCACTGGCCAGGGTCTCCCCTTGGCCTCCCAAGCATCTCAGCACTGGCAGAAATCTCCACGTAACTTCTCTAACCCTAGAAGTGGAGTTCCATCGGGGAAAGCCCATATGGCTTCTCCTCCAGTTCCTCCAGGACTCAGGGTCTATCTGCATGCCACCATCTTGTCTTGTCAGGAGAGTGTCTCCCAGGGACCGAGTCTATAGTCTCTCACTTCCAGGGGGAAATGTGGTGAGATTTCCCAGAATTCTCAGAGAAAATCATGCCCAGACAGAGGTCTCACTGGCTATCTCCAGATTGACAGGCTAGACTCCACCCTTACACTTCCAATCATGAAACTGACATGAGTACATGACTGCCACAGCATGTAAAGATTGGACATTGAATAAGGAAGACCAAAGAAGAGTCAGTACATTTGAATGATGGTGCTAGAGATGAACATTGAAAATGTATGGACTGTAAGAAGAAAAGGCACATCTGTTTTGGAAGAAGCACACCTCACTCCTTTGGAAGAAGCAGAAAGGATGGTGATACTTCATCATATATACTTTGAACATATTATCAAGAGAAGCCAATGCCTGGAAAGGCCACTGTGTTTGGTAAAGGGGGGAGGGGTGAACAGAAGAGAGAAATTCCTCATATAGTTGCTCTGTACAAGTCCACTCCCTATCCAGGCCATCAGAAGATATATTACATCCCTAAGTCTCTATGGAGGTATAAGTTTCAATCCTTTATCTGAAAGGAAAGTCCCAAACTTTCTTTGTAGTTGAGTAGCCCTTAAGAAATCTGACCAAGAACTACTGTATTTGTCAGACCTTAAGACGCACTTCCCCCCACCCCACAAGTTGGGGAAAAACGAGGATGTGTCTTATGGTGTGAAGGTGTGATACCCCAGGACATTTCATTTATGATCCCATGAGCCTGCTGACCATCTGCTGCTGTTTGCATGCTGTGGATTGCTGTGTGTTCCGGGGGGAAGTCCCACCTTGTAGAGTCTCACTGTCAGTCAGGTCACATGATAGGCACAGCTCATGCCTTCCCTCATTTGTTAATGAAAGTGGGGATGGCTCTTAACACCACTTCTGAGTTTATGCTGCTAAATATTACCATATTTTGCTTTATTTTCATAAATATTTTAGTATACTGGTACTATTTGGCTCAGAATATTTTTTTCTTGTTTTCCTGCTCTAAAAACTAGGTGTGTCTTATAGTCAGGTGGATCTTATGGTCTGAAAAATACAATAAGTGTAATTCACCCTCAAACCTTCCATTTTGCTTACTGCAAAATAAAAAGTTCAAGATCATTGATCTTTATAGACATTAATGATCATTTCCTTGGGATAATTTCTTAGAAACATAACTATGGAGTGAAGAGCATTTTCATTTTTGAGAGTCTTTTTATATATAACAGATACCCACTGAGGTGCTCTTCAGAACTCTCACCAAGGGGGTGTGAGCGTGCCTATTTCTTAGAACTCTTGCTAATAATGACCACTTTTGATCTCCATTTAAATATTTGTGATTATAAAGACCCAAATGGAGCTGAAAGAAATCTAAATTTATAATTTTTTTAATTCTACCGTTGTTAACCACTGTTTAAATAGACCTTATTTCTTAGAGAAGTTTTGTTAACATAAAAACTAATTATAGGAGGGGGGAGAAAAAGAGTTCTTGGGGGGTATGTGGGGGAGGAAGAGGACAAAGGGGAGCTGATATCAAAGAGTTCAAGAAGAAAGAAAATGTTTTGAAACTGATTGTGGTAGTGATTGTATAATACTGCTCGATGTGACTAAATGGTGGAATGCTATGCTTTCTGTAAGAGATCCCAATATGAGGCTTAAAATGTTTTTAATTAAAAATAAACTGGGGCTGAGCCCTGGTGGTGTAAGTGGTTGAGTGTGGCACTGTGGCCCATGGGCTTGGCAGTTCAATCCAGCGGCAGCTCTCAGGAGCAGCACTGGGTAGTGCCCACGACCACTCGAGGTGGTGATGCCAAAAAACCAAAAAAAAAAGAAAGAAACTGAGCAGAATATACTGACTTACCAACTAACTCATCTTCTGCCAGTAAAGGTTTTCTCCTATTATTATTATTAATACTTTAGGTTCATGTGATAAGGACACGTGGCAGCACTTGTGAATAAACAGTTAACAAGATAATTCAAAGGTTGGTAGATCAAAATCCCCAGCCCTCTATGGAAGAAAGATGTGGCCGTCTGCTTCGGTAACGACTTACTGTCTTAGAAACAGTATGGGACAGGTCGACACTATGCAGGAGTGAGACGTAAGGACATGAGTTAAAATGGACTTAAAAGCCATGGGCTTTTCTGGTTGTTGATGAGATATCTTTGTTATAATTGACTGATCAATGATAATACGTTATAATTAACAAAAATCCATAGTTACATCAAGGTTTTCTCTTTGGCATATGCGTAATGTTATGGGCTCATCATGACTGAAGCCTACAGAATAGTTTTGTTGCCCTAAAAGTGCCCTGTGTGGGTGAGAATCGTGCACAGTCTGGCCCCATCAAACTGGAGCCAGGCACTGAGGGCATGCAGCAGGGGGAGCAGAGTGATGAAACCCTCCGGGAATACCAAAAATAGACTTTGGGGACAGAGTCTCGCACACCATCAGACTCTACTGGAAAACACGCACAAAGGCCAACAAGCAGACCTTGAATTATGTATAGGTTTGTTTTTTTTTCATTTTTCTCAGTGTCTGCCTTTTTATTGTCATTTTGTGCTTTTTTTTGATGTTGTTGGTATTGTTTTGCTGGTTTTTACTTCCTTTGCTGTTTTATTGGGTTTTGCCTGATTTTTGAGCTTATTAATGTATCTGTATGTCCAACTAGACAAGGTAGGCGGGATAAATAATTTGGAGATGAAAAAATGGGACCAATGGTTCCAGGGGAAAACAGGAGAAGGGAAAGTAGGAGAAAGGAAGGGGGTGAGGGGGGACCAAGCAAGGGACAAGGGAACAAAAGGTGAACTAAAATCAATGGAAGGAAGAGCATAGGGTGCCTAGTGGGACTGAATCAAGGGCAATGTAGTAGTAAAGAAACTACTAAACCCAAATGAAGTCCAAACATGACAGTGGACAAGGGAAATAAAAGGAAATAGAGAAAAGTACCAGTAGGCAAAGGACATTTATAGAGGCCTACATACAGTCATGTACATATGTAAATATATACGTGAGAGGGGAATAGAACTGTGTCCTCATATTTTTTGTTAAGAAAAGGTTGTAGATGGACATTGGGCCTCAACTCAAGTACTCTCTCAACACAAGAACACTTTGTTCTAACAATCCAGCATTTTATGATGCCCACCTTTCAACCTAATCACTGAAGACAAAACAGGTGCATAGCAAATGTGGTGAAGAAAGCTGATTGTGCCAGCCTATCAAAAGATACAGCATCTGGAGTCTTAAAGGCTTGAAGATAAACAAGCATCCATCTAGCGCAGAAGCAGCAAAGCCCACATGGAAGAAGTTCGCCAGCCTGTGTGATCATGAGGTACTGATGGAATCAGGTATCAGGCATCTAAGACTCAGAATGAAACTATCCCCAAGGTGAATGGGCGTGGGAAGGGATGTGGAGTGGAGATCCGCACCCAGCTGTAGACGATTGGACATCCCAGGGGAGAGATGAGGCAGTCAGGGGGCAGGACAGCACTGATGCAGCACACATCTTTCCTCTGGATCTTTGGTCTTCCTTCACCCACTCTCACGACCACAATTCTACCTGATAAATCACATTAAACCAGAGCACGCACACTGCTACAGATGAGAGCCCACAATCCTGGGAATCCAGTGTTTTGGCCTCTTCAAGGACAGAAAGAAGAGTAGAGATAACGGGAGGACTAGGGGAGGGTGGGGGTGGGAAACGCGTAATTGATCACAAGGATCAACCAGAGCCCTCTCCCAGGGGGACAAATAATGGAAAAGTGGGTGAGGGGTGACAGAGATGTACGATATGGAAATAATAATCTATAACTTATCAAGCGTTCCTGAGGGAGGGTGGGTGGAGGAGGGAGAGGAAAAGAATGGGAAGCTAATATCAGGGGCTCAAATGGGAAGAAAACACTTTTAAAATGATGATGACTGCATATGTACACATGTGTTTCACACACTGGATGAATGTATAGGTCATGATAAGAGATGTAATAACCCCCAATAAAACTATTTTTTAAATCTCCTGTGACCTCCCTAGTTATTCCACCACCCTGAGTCTACTCATTTTTTCACTGTTTTTATAGTTTTGCCCTTTCCAGAATGTTATGTTTGTAATCATCAATAGATAGCTTTTTAGACTGACATCTTTCACTTAGCCATATGTGTAGAAAATTCTTCCATATCTTTTTTTAGTTTGAGACCTTAGTTCTTTTAATTGCTGAATAACACTCATTATACAAATCTCAACCTCTTATCTACCTATCCACTTATTAAAAGACATTTTGGTTTCATCCAACATGGTTTGATTATGAATAATGACATTATAAACATTCATGTTCAGGTTTTCATGTGGATATACACTTTCAACCTTTTAAATAAATACCTGAGCCTAATAAATCTATGTGCAGATTTGTAAGAAGCTGTCAAACTGTCCTCCAAAGTAATTGTATTACAAGCATCCCCACTTGTCACTTCACACCTTTGCCAGCATGAGGTGTTGTCAATGCTTTAGATTTTAACCATTTTAATAAGTGTCTTACTACATGTTGGTCCAGCTAGCCTAGAGAAACAAGTCCAGGGATAATCCTGTGTGTGTAAAAGAGAATTTCATATCAAAGAGCAATTGTACATGAAGAAAACATCCCATCCCAATCTAGATCAAGTCCATAGGTCCAAAATTAGCCCATATAAATTCCTCATCAGAGTCACACAGAACATGCAATGACTCTGAATGCAGGAAGATGACAGGCCAGTAGGTGGAAAGTCCTATCGACTCACTGGAGGTGGAAGCATCTAAGTGCTGGTAGGGGTCTTCTCCAGCTCCAGGGTTCTGTCTCCATCAATGGGTCCCCATATGGCTTGTCAACACAAATGTCTCACAGGGAGAGAAGCAGAGTCTGTGTGTGTCTGGCCTCCAGTGAACTGTTTATCTCTGTGGTGTCTCCAAATGAGATCATCAAGCTGCGACCTGATTGACAGGCTAGACTCCCCCCTTCACAAGTTGACACCAGATTATGTAGGTATCACAAGATAGTAACTCATTATTGGTTTAATTTGCAATTCCCTAATAATAAATGCATATATTTTATGATAACATTGGTACACCGAAACTTAATTTCATGGAGGATGTGAGATTCAGTTCAAATCTGTTTCCCCAAGTAACTATACAGATAACCAAATAGCTAAATCACCATAAGAGATTTAATAAATATATCTTTCCCCATTGAGATACAATACTAGCTTTATTATATATTAAATCCTAAATGTTCACATTAAATCCAAAATCTTTGTATATACTGGATATAGTTCTGAGATTTTCCATTTATCCTATTGCTATATCTAATTATTCTCATGAATGAAAAATATTGTTTTAATTATTAAAGCCTCATGGCAAGATTTTACATAAGGCAAAGTAATGGTTCTCTCTCTACTATTCTGCTTTTTCCAGGTTCTTTTTTTTGTTCAACAGTTGTATTGGCATATAATTTACACATCATAAAATTCAATAGTTCAAACATCTTAAGAAGAGTTGTACACAATCAATTTTAGAATATATTATATTCTTTCTTGTACTCATCATGATTCAGTCCCCATTTCCCTCCTAACCTTCCTTGCCATTCACCAAGAAACCATTAATCCAGTTACTGTGTCTATAGGCTTACCTATCCTCGATTACCTAACCTAAGAAGGTGTTTTGTTCAATCAAAAGAACAGAGTCTAAACTCCTAGTAGTCTACAGCACACAACCTGTGTCACAACAACAAAAATTAATAATAACAAAGTAAAGCAGGGGGAAACCTCAATCTAAAAGAAAGCAGAAATCATTCCAGAAAATATAAAAATAGAACAAATTTTAAATGAGTTTAAGCAGAGATCAAATGATAGTATTAAATTTTAACCTTACTGCATCTACGGTAATCTGCTTTCCAATTCACTCTGCATAATAACAAGGTTATTCACATCCCTGGTATATGGTCATAAGGGATTCACCAGAGGCATAACACATGTATGGACCCTGCAAATGGATTTTGGGCTTTCACTGTCATCCATAGTCTTCTGAAAACCATGTGTTCACAATTTAAGCACTGATGTCATTCCCTTCTTAGGAGTTGGACTATATTATTTACAATCCTTGGGTCACACAGGCTAGTGTGCTTTTCCCAGATATACTTAGTTGACACCTCACATTGATGGTTGCTTGATGAAGACAAACCTTTAAGACCCAGATGCTATTCATTCTGATAGCCAGGCATCATCAGTATCTTTACCATAATTTTCTATAGCATTCATATCTTCAGGGATCTCTTCAAGAGGGTGAGCATCAAACTCAGCCATGTCATAAGAACTAATGGCTCTTAGACTTGGATTATAATTAAATGCCAGTGTCAACAAAACTCATTCACTTATCTATGGCTTGTATATGTCTTTAGCTAATTTTAGAGACATTATTATCATTTTACATTAAGAATATTGTCAATCATCTCCTGCTGCATACAGTGATTCTATTGATAGTATCACTAATTTATCCAAGTGTGTAGAATTCAAACCACTGTGGAGAAAAGAAAATTACATAAGTATAGGCTGACTACAAACTGCAAAATGCCAACTGTTGACTTGTACAGATTAAACTCTTTTTTTTTTCAGATTAAACTCTTAATGGATACTATTTACACAAACAATAGGGCCTGTTGATAGGACAAAACTTTCAATAATATTCATTCATAATGGCATAACCATACCTACAAGAATAATTCATGGAATAATAAAGCAAAGAGGACATTAAGATGGTAAGTATATGGTAGTCCAAGACCGCCATTCATTGGGCCGTCTGAAAGCTAGACATCTGGACCAAAATCCAACAATCACCAGTTCTTCACCTTGTGATAGCAGTAATCTGCTTCTCTTAAGTTATTGAGTGCCAACCTTCATTCCCAAGGCTGCAGATGAGTTTGAGGTAAATTTCAATTCACTTGGTGAGGTTTCCACATCAAGCCCTTCTGTGAAAGGTATGTTGGCCTATGAAAGTATGCTGTGCATCTTGAAAGAACCGCGTCTAAACTCCCAGTAGGCTACAACACACAGCCTAGATCACAAGGGGATAGACAGAAACTAGATCAAAAGTGTCCAATTAGGAACACAGCACCAGGTATATTCTTCCCTTGGGTTCTATATAAGTATCATTAAGCATTTTTTCCCAATGTGAGGTTGTTCCTCCCCATTTCCCTAGCCACAGAAATGCAGTCACTTTCAATGAGGCCTACATGCCTCCTTACCACATTATCACTTGAGCTTCCAATAAGGTTCACTCATCACTCAAGTAGGAGTGTCTGGGGTGACCTTATCACAATTTTGTGTGCCAGCCACCGAATGGTCTGATTCCTCTCCCTGCCTCTTGAAAATCTGACTCCATCTGGAATAAAGTCTTCTTTGTCAAAGTGCTTTTTCAAGACATATATATGTCATTGTAAGGGGTCATCAAGGTGTTTCCAATTCATAGTGATTGTATGCACAACAGAATGACTTGCCGCCCAGTCCCTGAGTCAGTCTCACGATTATTCTTGTGCTGGAGGTGTTGTGTCAATCCACCTCCTGCAGGGCCTTCCTCTTTTTTGTTGCCCCTCAGCTGTAGCAAATATGATGTCCTTCTCCAGGGGCCAGTCTGTCCTAACAAGATGTCTCAAATACATATGACAAAATCTCACCATCAGTGCTGCTAAGGAGCCCTCTGGCTGTACCTTTTCCAACACAGATCATCTTGTCCTTTTAGCAGTGCCCTCTCCTTTCAATATTCCTCTCTAGCACCACAATTCAAATGTCATGCTTTTCTTCTGTCTAGGGGAGGTGATGTATGATTCAAGGGTGCTAGGCAGTGGGGGGGGGGAGGCCTTTATCAAGGGCAATGTAGCTGAGAGGAATTACTGAATCCCAAATGAGGGCTGAACATGATAGTGGGACCAGAGGAAAGAAAAAGGAAGTAGAGTAAAGAACTAGGAGGCAAAGAGTGCGATAGAGGTCTAAATACAGGCATAGACATATGTAAATATATTTATATATAATGATAGGGAAATACATCTATGTACATATATTTGTAGATTAAGTATTAAAGTAGCAGATGGACATTTTGCCCCTACTCAAGTACTCTCTCAATGCGAGAACACTTTGTTCTAATAACCTGGCATTCCATGATGCAAGTTGAGTACATAAGTAAATGTGATGAACAAAGCTGATGGTCCCCAGATATCAAATTGTATAGTGCCTGAATTTAAAGGCTTGAAGACAAATAAGTGACCATCTAGCTGAGAAGCAACAGAGCCCACATGGAAGAAGCCCACCAGCCTGTGTGATTATGAAGTATCAGTGGGATCAGGTATCAGTCATCAAAGACCCAGAACAAAAAATCTTATGAATGTGAATGAGGGGGAGTGTGGAGTGGGGGCCCAAAGCCCATCTGTAGGCAACTGCACATCCCCTTATAGAAGGGTCACAAAGAAGAGACAAGGCAATCAGGATGCGGCATAGCAATGATGAGACATACAACTTTCCTCTAGTTCTTTAATGCTTCCTCCCACTATCATGATTCCAATTCTAGTTTACAAATCTGACTAGATCAGAGGAGGTACACTGGTACAGATAAGAATTGGAAATATGGGCAATCCAGGACTGATAAACCCCTCAGGACCCATAATGAGAATAATGATACTCGAAAGGGATCTACATATAACCCCCTCCCTGAGGGATGAGCAAGAGAAAAGTGGGTGAAGTTGGACAGTTTAAAACATGACAGAATAATAATAATTTATAAATTATCAGCGATTTGTGAGGGAGGGATGTTGGGGAGGGAGAGGGAAAGTAAGGAGCTGATATCGAGGTCTCAAGTAGAAAGCAAATGTTTTGAGAATGATGAAGGCAACAAAAACGTGTTTGATGCAATGGATAGATGTATGGATTTTGATGATTTGTATGAGGCCCCAATAAAATGATTTTTAAGAAATAGTTGCACCTAAAACAACCCAAATCTGTTGCTATTGATGCCAACTCATGCTAATTGGATAAATAGAACTGTACTTCACACAATTTTCCTAACTGTAAATATATGGAAGCATATCACCAGATATTTATTAAATGGATAGAATCCAACCTCTAATCTTTTAAATAATGAAGAACTAACTGTGCCAAAGACCTACATGTTCTCCAAAACCAAAAATTAAAAAAAGAAAACACATTGCCTTGGAGCTAATTTCAAGTAGTACGGAACAAGAGTTGAACAAATACGGAACAAGTTTGTTGAACAGGAGTAGAATTTCCCTAGAATTCCCAAGGCTGCAATCTTTATTTTGTCACAGTTTTCTAGAACAGAGTAGCTGGTAGAATTGAACTTTCAACCTTTGGGTACAACTTTCACTAGTGTACTAGCAAGACTCCTACAAGTTCCCATGTGATGTTTTAATGGAATATTTTTAATCATTTTATTGGGGGGCTTATGCAACTCATCATAATCTGTACATACATCCATTGTATGCAATGGACCAGTGTGAGAGTAGAGATACGGGGAGGGTGGAGAGAAGTCATGGTCGAAAGGGGAAAATCAATCACAAGAATCTACATATAACACCCACTTGAGGGATGGGCAAGAGAAAAATGGGTGACCGGACACATCAGACAATGTAAGACATGACAAAATAAAAATAATTATTATTATAATTAGAATAATTTATAAAATATAAAGGGTTCATGAGGAAGGGAGGGAGGACAGGAGGGAGGGAAAGTGGGGAGAGAGGGAGAAATAAGGACCTGATACTAAGGGCTCAAGTAAAAAGAAAATGTTTTGAGAATGATAATCACAACAAAGGTACAAATGTGTTTGACATGATGGATAGATGGATTGTTATATGTGTTGTACATCTGCCAATTAAAAAAGAAGAAGAAAAATTGACTACCCAGTAGTCTACATCAGTTCAGTTAAAAAACAAAGCAACAAAAGTATTCCTAGGTGCTTGGGCTATGTGAGATGCTAAGTAGTCTTGGTCCTTAGGGGCAAGTCTCCCAGGTCTTATCTACCCAGGTAATAGCACTGTCATCTATTAGCAGGTGTTCTTCAAGAGCTGTCCTGAGGTCAAAGTCCCCAACAGTGACCATGTGCCTGCTCTCGTCTTGAAGGACATAGATATTTTTAAATGTCAAACATTGTCAGCACCTCTTCATCCTTGGCGAAGAAAACATTTTCTTGGGCTCTGGTAGTGAAGCTAATCTTCTGGGTGTCATATAGCACCTGAGAGAGAGATAGTAGAAGATGGGGGGCAGGGCGGGAGAGTAATAAAGAGCAGACACTTTCCCACACCACCGGGAAAATGTTTCCTTCAATGCAGTCTCCCATGTCTGTGCTTGCTGGTACTTGAAGGGAAACACCCTATCTCTACACCTTTAATGAAGAACAAACTCTGTCTTTTTCATCTTCTATGTCTGCAGTAATCAATGGGGTAGGGAAATGAAAGACAAATTCAATGATGTGTTGGGCTTTGCCTAAGATCAACTCACAGACAAGCTGGTCTCATAAGGATGGCTGTAGCCAATGTTACTTCTGTCCTCACATGTTACTTGATGTCCTACTTTATGCTAGATCAGTACTTAGGTTACAACAACGCAATAGTGCTCTCAAAGAATTATCTTTTCATCTTAGTAGTGTGGTTGATAATGTTTTCTTGTTTCTTTTTTTTTTTTCTGCACTTTTGGTGTGCAGTGAGTCAGTTTTCCTAATCAGTAGTTCATGCACAAAATTGTTCTGGGGCCCTGGCTGCAATCCCTGAAATACGTCAGCACTCTCTCTGTCTCCTCCCTGGCTTCCCTGTTTCCATTTTGTCTCACTTTCCTGTCTGTCCCTAACTTCTCATCTGTGGTGGGCAAACGTTGCCCTGGTTTTGCTCATAGAGTTGACTGCTCTGAAGAACACATTTTCTAATTGTTTATTTCATAGACTGGTCTAATA
This sequence comes from Nesogale talazaci, assembly GCA_004026705.1. Lineage (NCBI taxonomy): Eukaryota > Metazoa > Chordata > Mammalia > Afrosoricida > Tenrecidae > Nesogale > Nesogale talazaci. The sequence goes on along the minus strand of PVJH01000056.1, from coordinate 445,122 downwards.
TTTTGCTAGATGCAGACCTGCAGGAATGTCTTCAGTTTCAAGGTAAAAGGTTTTCTTAGGACATTAGTCTTGGGGGTTCTTCTAGTCCTTCTTTTTCCAGCATGGAAGGTGTCTTTAATAAATTTAATATTATTCAAATAAGTGTTTGCAATTTTGGTGGGTTGGAAAGCAATCGAGATTCTTTTTTAAAAAATCATTTTAGGGCTGAGCACCGGTGGCCCAAGTGGTTGAGTGTGAAACTGCAGCCCGCGGGCTTGGCAGTTCAAATCCAGTGGCGGCTGGGTAGCGCCCACAACCACCAGAGGCAGTGATGCCCACAAAAAAAAAAAAAAGTTAAAAAAATCATTTTACTGGGGGCTCATACAACTCTTCTCACAATCCATACATGCATCCATTGTATGCCAAGCATATTTGTTACCACCACTATTCTCAAAACATTTGCTTTCTACTCAAGCCTTAGTATTAGTTCCTCATTTTCCCCCTACCTCTTCATTCCCCCCACCCTCATGAACCCTTAATAATTTATAAATTATTATTATTTTGTCATACTGTAGACTGTCTAATGCCTTCCTTTATCCACTTCACTGTTGGCCATACCCAAGGGAGGAGGTTATATGTAGAACCTGATCATCAGATTCCTCTTTCTACCCTATCTTTCCTCTACCCTCCCAGTATAGCCATTCTCACCACTTGTCCTAAAGGGATCATCTGTCCTGGATTCCCCATGCTTTTGGTTCCTATCTGTACCAGTGTACATCCTCTGGTCTAACCAGATTTGTAGGGTAGAATTTGGATCATGATAGTGGGGGAGGAAGCATTTAAGAACTATAGGAAAATTGGATATTTGATCTTTGCTACACTTTACCCTGTCTGGCTCCTCTCCTCCCCAAGACCCTTCTGTAAGGGGATGCTGCTTCACCTACAGATGGACTTTGGGTCCCCAATCTGTACTCCCCCTCATTTATAATGATATAATTTTTAGGTCTTTGATGTCTGATCCCTTTGACGCCTTGTGGTCACACAAACTGGGATGCTTTTTCCATGTAGGCTTTGTTGCTTTTGAGCTAGATGTCTGCTTATTTACCTTCAAGTGTTTAAGGCTCCAGATGCTATATCTTTTGATAGCAGGGCACCATCAGCATTCTTCACCACTTTTGCTTATGCACACCTTTGTCTTCAGCAATCAAATCAGGAAGGTGGGCATGCAATGATATAATTTTTGTTCTTTGATGCCCAATAACAGATTCTATCGACACCTTGTGGTCACACAGGCTAGTGTGCTTCTTCCATGTAGATTTTGTTGCTTCTCAACTAGATGGTCGCTTGTTTACCTTCAAGTCTTTAAGACCCCAGACACTATATCTTTATTAGCCCAGTACCATAATTGCTGACACAATCTCCCACACTTTTACTCTTTTCCTGATCCAGATGCTGCTCCAGCTTCCATATCTTTCTAGAAAGTATTTGCCAATAGTCTGGGAAAATGTTTCCGCTTAGTCAATGCTAACTCACAAAAACCCTGTAAGACAGACTAGTACTGCCTCATAGCTTCTCCAAGACTTAGATCGGTACAGAAGTTGACTTTTACATCTTTCTCCCACGGAACAACTAGTGAGTTCCAATCACAGAGATAGCTAGCATTTGAAACATGGCTTCACCAGAACTCTTTATCATGTACACTTGCCTTATTTCAAAAGACAGTTATGGGACATGATAGAAAAACTGTTTAAAATGTAGTGGAAGCTTGAATCCCCCATGTTGCCAGTAAGCCTGATTTGTGGCTAGCTCATTGCTTGCTCTTTATACTAGATGTATTACTCTAGCCTTGTTACTTGGGAGTGAATGGGGCCATAGTGTCTGGCTGAAACACCCTCCTGCTGGAAATACTCTAATTCTACAGTAATGATCTGATGATGAAATCACACAAGAAGAAAGGATGATTCCATTAAGCAGATGCATGTTATTATGGAACAATAAGGTGATTTCTCCAAAAACCTAGAATATAGCCGGAAAGATGAGACTAAACACCAAGAAACAATTATGAATCGTGTAAGATAAGTGGAATTGAGTGCTGAATGCAATGGTTCTTAAAAAAAGAATTTCAGAAACCAGAGAAATGATGAGATCTAGAGTCGCCAGAGAAAACCTTTACTCATGAAAATGCTGGAAATGTAGTTCCTAGGAAGGTAATAAGCTACTCAAGGTGTGGACATTGACCCAGCTTCATTTCCTTCTGAACCAATAAGCACCCTTCCTTATCAAATTCAACCAGACAATGTAGCTGTTCTGACACCTGATATGGAACTGAAACATAGGAGAAAGGATGGACAGAGTTAAAGAGAACTTCAAAGAAGTTATAAGACCCGAGATGACCTACAGGAGACTAGGAGATTGTACAAGGGCCAGAGACAAAGAAAACCTACGTTCATTTGCCCCATAAATTGGGAATGAACTTTGAGATTAACCAGGCTTAGCAGTTATCATGAAATTTCATGGCATTTTGATTCTCTCAAATGCATAGAGGGATAATGAGTTCCTACTGAGGTGTGTTCACCCTGACATGAGGGACTTCTCCCAGGAACCCTGGGGATCATCCCAGGTGCTGACTCCTGATGCAAAGGCCACCTGTGAGCTTACTGCATTCCTCCCACAAAGTCATTCCTGGAAGCATTTGCAATAATCTTGCTGGTGTGCTTAGCAAGACAGCCTAAAATATATATACATATCTCATTCATGTCTATTTGGGCAATCGTATCTTCTTTCAACAAGATGCTGGACGACCTAGATTTAAGCTGAATCCACCTGGCATTATGCTACCAGATAACTAAGGTGACAAGATGTAACTGCCACCTGGTAACCTTAGAAAGATATCCACTCTGAAGTAATGTCCCCACAAGCTGAAGAAGTGAAATTGGACAGAGAATCTGGTCGTTGTCATTGGAACTTGTGATCTGATAGAGCAGACCTCACTTTGGGATTGCAACCTTACACAAGTAAGACTGGATTGTTTTTAATCTGCAACAATAGATCAATTTATAAAATATAGACAGTTGCATACAGTGGTATGTGAACTAGAGAGCATGGGCTAGAAACTTCCTTTTAAGCTACTGTGTTTCCTGGAATCGTGCTGAGGTATGATAATCCTATGTACGAGAGTGGTGGCTTTGAAATCAAACAGACTTTGGTTAAAGTCTGGCCCTTTTCAGCAGTAGGGGAGAGGAAAAATGACACCCAAGGCTCAAGCAGAGAGCAAATGTTTTGAGAATGATGATGGAAACAAATGCACAAATGTGCTTGACACAACGGATGCGTGCGTGGGTTGTGATAAGAGTTGCACAAGCCCCCAGTAAAATGGTTTTTTTAAAAACATCAAAAAAATCTGGCCCTTTTCATTCATTAGTAGTGTAACTTTGAGCAAGTTACATAACCACTCACTATCCTATTTCACGAGATCATTCAGAAGAATATATGAGATAATGTATGTGCAATGTTCAATAATATTATGTTTGCCTCAGAGTTGCATTCCAGATGATTCCCCACATCAGGAAAACTCATGTAGCATTGTGTTTCAACACTTTCTCTCTGGGGCCAGGGGCATAGCTACACATTTATTTCTAGCTTTGAAACATCAGGGAAAATAGTTAGTGTTTTTAAGCTAATGCTGTCATCCGAGAAAAAGGAGATAGTGTCCCCGGATAGTGCAATTAGTTAAGCCCTCCACTACTAGCTGAAAGGCTGGCAGCTCACACACACCTAGAGACAAGTCTGAAGAGAGGGCTGGTGAGCTGCCTTGAAAAGTCAGTGGAAGAGGTTGACTCTATACATGAATTGGGATCAATTTGACAACTGCAATCAGCAATAGACCTCATCTACAAAATGAAGACAAGCATTCCTTTTCGTACCGTTATTGTGAAGTTTCAACAATAAAAATACTTTGAAGGACCCAGCACGTACTTATCTCAAGAGAAGGACTCAATAAATGTTAGCACTAATATTTTGAAATACTGAACCCAGAATGGTAGCAAGAGTTAACTTTGTGGAGTGCCTTCATTCTCCCCAAAAGGTTCAACCTTGGAAGCAAGAGAAAGAGGTGCTTGGGGGAACATTCAAATTAGTGATGAAATATCGGATCAGCAAAGTTACTACTGGAGGATTCCCTAAATCATAAAGATACAGTGTCAGGGCACACCAAAGTATAATCCACAGAATTTGCCATTAAACTGCTAGGATTCAGAAGGCAACTCTTCTGCTTATTAAACTGTGACCTTACGTAAGTCAATCTCAGAGTCATAATCAAAATTTTCAGAAGAATGTATAAGTGAAATATAAGAACACCAAGGAAATTCATAAGAAACTAACTAGAAAATATTTTCCTGTAAATATGGACAAATTTTAAAAATATACTGTGTGGGAAAAGGAAAAACAAAATTGGAGTTATAGTCTAATATGCTTTTAAATTTCAAAGGAAATCAAATACTCTGTATTTTTAAAGATATATTTCAAATAAGCACATATGCATACACACATACACACACATTAGGGATTTCAAAAAGTTTATGGAAAAGTGGCGCTAAAAGATAATTGAATTTTTCCATAAGCTTCTGAAAGTAAATATATAAAGAAAGAGAAACACTAAAGAGGACATCAGCTGAAAGCAGAAGGAATAAAGCAATCAAGGGTGGGGGAGAAAGTTAAGAAGGACCTTGCCTTAAACAAGATTCTATTTCTTTTGATCATTTTACTGGGGGCTCATACAACTCTTATTGCTACCAATACCGACATCTATTGTATACAGACTACATTTGTTGCCATCTTCATTCCCAAAACATCCAGCTTCTACTTAGACCCTTGGTATCAGCTCCCCATATTGCCCCTACCTCCTCAATCCCCCTCCCTCATGAATCCTTAATAATTTACAAATTATCATTATTTTGTCCTATTGTACACTGTCCGATGTGTCCCTTCACCCACTTCCCTGTTGTCCGTACCCCAGGAAGGAGATTATATGTAGATCCCTGCAATTGGTTCCCCGTTTCTACCCCACCTTGTTGTTGTTGTTGTTGTTGTCTATCTGAACAAGTTTCTGTTTTCGAGGAACTAGAAAAACATGTTTAACTCCATTCTAGCCATGTGATTCCCTAAGATTATGCTTAAGTTGAAATTATGCTTGTATATCTTAGATGTATAATTGGTCTTGTTTCATGCCATCCACTCAGTTACAGTTCATAGCAGCCCTGTGTACAGTGGAACAAAACACTTAACAGTTTCAAACAATTGTTATGTTGAGTCAATTGTGGTGCCAATCCATCTCATTGAGTATCTTCTTCTCTTTCCCTGATCTTAGTTCCCCTTGTTAACATGTCCAAAGTACTAGAGACAAAGCCTGCCATCCTTGCTTCTAAGGAGCATTCCAAATTATTTCTTTCAAGAAAACTTATTCTTCCAGTGGTCTATGGAAAATTCAATTTTCTTCACCAACATAGATGTACAATAACTGGCAGCGAAGAATCGGCATATTTCAAGTAGGACAGATATTAGGAAATTCTTTCAGGAGCCTCATTGAGGCCATATACCTACAAATACAAAAATCACAGATGCGGGAAGACATATATTTAATAAGCAGTTAATCTAACCCCACTACTTTTCAGAACACTACTTTTTGCTCAAGGAAGGAAACGAAATATCTGAAGGTTGTCCCGCTAGCTCATGCCAGTCCTAAACATGGCACCCAGGAAGCTTGACCCAATCAAGAGAACTTCTAAAGAAATAAACTAATCACCAACCCCTGCTGTTGGCTTGAAAAGGACCAGGGAGGAAAGTGAAGAACAAGCCTAGGAGACCATGCCCTATATACTATGTGGCCACTGATAATAGCTGAAAGAGGCCTCTGCCCCAAGAGCAGCTTTCACTAGACAAAGCAGAACTGTGTCCCCCTCCCCTCGGTAGAAAGTAAAGCTGTTATGATGATCCTACAGTTGCCTTGCCCGGTTGGAGACTTCATCACACATTGATAAGCTCTTGCTGGAAGATATCAGAGTAAGTAGATCTCAGATGGGACAAAAGTAGGATAGTTATTTGTACCTACTTTGCCCAGATCAACAAACAACTAATTCCTTTATGTATTTTTTTAATTTCAGCCTTTCTCAGTGTCTGTTTCTCAATGGCAGTATAATGAATCTATCAATTATATACAGTGGTGAGGAGGTAATCACAGACATTCATAGTTATAAAAAATGTTTAAAAGTATGCAGAGGTGTTATGAAGAGTAGTTTTATTACTATGGATTTTTTAGAGCAATCTCCATGTTATTACAACAAAGAAAATTCCAAACTGTGTCATAAGAAAAGTTTATTCATATGTGTTTATGGATGCACCAAAGTGTCTGGTTGGCATAATACAGATAGTTTTGACTTTGTTCGCAGATAGTCAAGGATTTGGTTAGCAAGACAAGGATTCTGGATTAGAAAATTCTTGCCTAATATTGAGGATAGGTATTTAGAAAACTAAACAAACCATCCAGGGTGAGAGATTATAAGGTAATGAACCAGAAAACTTGGGTTTCAAGTCTGAAACTACCATTGACTAGTTTTAAATGCCTGGTCTCTGTTTCTCATTTACATAATTCTAATGTTATCTGTTCTAAATGATTCTTGGAAGTATTCCATTAAGTACCGTATATGTGGAAGGTCATGATTCAGTACAGATATCTTTGAAGAAAATTCATATGACCCTGTGCTTCCATTGAAAAGTTCCCAAGGACACCTCAGATCTGAGGCACTTTAACAAGGATTCCAGATGAACTTGGAGCATGGTCAGCATCAAGCATATAGAATTATTATGTGACTTAGATTGTGTAATATAGCAGTTTTTAAATTTACAAAATGGAAAAATATCATGACTCATGGTAAACTATGGTATATGTATCTTGAGGAATTAACTGGTAAAGTAATGGTGAAGAATAAGGAAGAAAAGCATTCACTTGACATGATGCTTGAAACCATTCCTAGAAGCAACAGGAGTTAAAGTGGCAATTTTTTCTTCCATATATCTCTATATATCTGACAGAAAATGGCGTGTGTGTCATTGTAGTAGGTAAACATTATTTACTATTTTCTGATTCATAGACAAAGAACAGAAGATTTAATGAGAACAGCAGGCATTATTAAATGAGCAGGGTGTTGTTTGGGTTTGGGTTTTGCTTTCAGTGGAGCAAAGAAGAATATAAATAGATGGCAGAATGAACTTTTAATCTTACTCAGTGAGACCCCCAGTTTTGCACACTCAATTCTTGAGAAAAAGAAATTAAATATATTATTGAAAAAGGGAAAGGGAGTTGATGAAAGATCTAAAGACAGCAATATAATAAAATTCATGTGAGGAAACTTCATTATCTTCCAGAATAAGAAGTCAATACATGCCATTTAAATTCGATGATTTCAATAGCAGCAATAATAAGAGATAACCTCTTTCTGTGTGCCATGCATTACTTATTTAATATTCAAAAAGGCACTATGACATGAGTATTTTTCATAATATGGATGAGGAAATTAAAGTACAAAAGGCTAGATAACTTGTCCAAGTCATCAAATCTAGAAGTGAAAAGAGGCCACAAGTTTGAATATGTTTTTAATCACTGTGCTATGATTAAACAACATTAAAGTGTAATATAGTCAATAGAAAGAGGATTACCTATAAACAGGGATGTTAAGTACTAAAATGGAAAAAACAGGTTTTTAGTTTTTGTTTCATGCAATTTTAATACGCTTTTACTATATGCTATGATAATTATATACTAAGGAAAATGTATCAACATGTAGTCTAAGCAAATAATCAAAATCAAGGGCTTATTCATCATCTACTGTATTTTACAAGTCTTTATTAAAAAGAGGTTAGAATTGTCAACTGTGGAAGATATAAAATTAAGGTTAATGTCTGGATAGTACAGGGATAGAGAATGTTATTCATAAGGAAAATTAACAGATAGGACTGTTCAATGATGGATCCTCACAAAGTTCAGTGAATATGGGCCTCTCACTCATGTTTTTGCAAGCCCCCACCAAAGGACTTTTATTCTGACAGATCTAAGTAAGAGAAGGTGGAAAGGTCACTGATAGGATTAAGTGGTGAGGGATTGTTAATAGACTTCACTGTGATAGGAAAAACTTGAAAATATAATGTGGAAGTTTGTCAGTGTTCCATCTGCTTAATTGAAAAGGAACCATCTGGGCTGAGGCCCAGTGGCGTAGTGGTTGTGTGCAGGACTGCGGCCCACTGGGACGGAGGTTCAATTCCAGCAGTGGGGCTGGGCCTCCTACTCCCACCACCGGAGAGCAGTGATACCCAAAAAAACAAAAAAACAAATAAAAGGAACCATCTCAGAAGCAGGAGGATGGTGGAATGGGATGATGAACCACTCCTCATAAGACAGAGAAGTCTGTTATTCGGACTCTAAGATAATGCTGTACTGAAACTCCTGATCCAGGAGACAGATGTGACACCAGAGGAACAACAAATGAGTGCCATTAAGTGGCAGCAGTACAATTCAGAGGCAGTGCAGTGGATTTCCCAGCCCACAGAGCAAATAGAGCTAAGTGTCTTTGAGTAGGAAGATTGCTTGTGGTGTGAGATCCACCAGACAGTCCATTGAGGGACCTGAGTTTGCTTACCCACAGAGGTGGAGCCAGTTGCCTTTGGTCTGAGGCTTATGGTGAAGTAACACGCCCTCTGAACATTTATTGACAGTCTTTCAGGAGCTTTGTAACATGGCCAAAGTCAGGCAGGGCCCAAGTCAAGAGACTGAGTAACAAGGAAGGGCCAACCTGCAGGTATAACAGAGAAGAAGCTGTACTGACTCAACAGCTGTATTCTGAGCATTTCTCTCCTAAATTATTAATTTTTAAGTTCCCTAATAAAACCAAACCCAATAATGTATATTATTATCTCTGAGTTCTACAGGGATATGGCAATGAATTTTCCAACACATCTGAGAAGTAGAGAAAGTTGTGGAAGGGATGGTTGTTATGAGAAATGATTATATTCTTGCACCTATTCTTAGCAAAAGGCCAAGAGGTGATAAAATGGCTATATTTTTTTAAGTGAGACAGTGAATGTATGTCTGACACTATCATCATAAATGTCAGCCTCAGGAAGCTGATACTTAAGATGATGATTTTGTTGCTTCCCCCTGTGAAGTCAGACAGGGTCAGATGTTACTTCTGCATCACATATTTTACACAGCTCCTGAATGGCATGATGGTTACACTATAAATTCTACCATTCCATGAAGTATAGAATAAATGTTCTCAAGATCATTTCCAAATCTGAAAGTCTATATGTCTCTTACTCTTTTCGGAATGTTCATATATAAGCTTGAATTAATTTGAATTAGAAACCAAGTTTAAAGTTCAGCTTTGTGAAATAAATGAGAAAGAATCAAAAATCCAAGGAGATTCAACCAGGTAAAATATTAAAACATTCAACCAGGTAAAAAAAGTAAATTCTAGAGACTGACCCAGGAATATAACTTACTTCAACCACAGAAAGAATTTTACCTTCAATTCTGAAATTCCTTTCTAATTTCATTCTTCCTCTTAGATCAATAGCCTACGCATGGCCAAGTATAATCTCACCACAGTAACTGAGTTCATCCTCGTGGGCTTTACCAATCACCCCAAGTTAGAGATTCCCTTCTTCATGGTACTTCTGAGTTTCTATATAGTCACCCTTCTGGGGAATATGGGCATGGTCATTTTGATCTACATGGATACCCAACTCCACACGCCAATGTACTTCTTTCTGAGCCATCTCTCCCTCTTGGACACCTGCTATTCTTCAGTCATCACTCCTCAGATTCTGGCCACTCTGGCCACAGGCAAGACAACTATCTCTTATGGCCAATGTGCTGCCCAATTCTTTTTTTTCACCATCTGTGCAGGTACTGAGTGCTTCCTGCTGGCAGTAATGGCCTATGACCGCTATGTTGCCATTAGAAACCCACTGCTTTATACTGCAGCCATGAATCCCAGAATCTGCTGGACTTTGGTGATAGGAGCCTATGCGTGTGGTGTATCAGGGGCCATACTGCGTACCACATGTACCTTCACCCTCACTTTCTGTGATGACAATCAGATCAACTTCTTCTTCTGTGACCTCCCACCCCTGCTCAAGCTCGCCTGCAGTGACACAAGAAACATGGAGATTATCATTGTCTTCTTTGGCAACTTTGTGATTGTGGTCAATGCTTTGATCATCTTGATTTCCTATATGTTTATCATCAAGGCCATCCTAAAGATGAAATCTTCAGGGGGCAGGGCCAAAACTTTCTCTACGTGTGTGTCCCACCTCACGGCTGTGGCCCTCTTCTTTGGGACACTCATCTTCATGTATATACGGAGCGGCTCAGATAAATCCCTGGAAGAAGACAAGATCGTGTCTGTCTTCTACACTGTGGTCATCCCTATGCTCAACCCTCTGATCTACAGCTTGAGAAACAAGGATGTGAAAGCTGCCTTCAAAAAGGTCACTAGGAGATTACAGGTGACCCAGAGCATGTAGGTCTGAGTAGGTGGATCTTTCATCAGAGTCTATTATCTCCCTGTATCTGTATATTCTAAAATGTATAAAAAATATGTAACTTATGCTCAACACAGAAAGTATATAGATACTACTTAGCAATTAACCAAGCATCAAACGTGGTGAATTTTTTTCACCAATTATATGGTATTTTCTTCATTTTCCCTCTCTTTTCCATAGTACATCACTCCTCTTGAAACACTTAGCAAGCTCATATAACTTTCTAACATTATACCTTATGAATTTTCTGGGGGTCTCAAGGGTATGGGTTTATCTCATCCTATTTCAATAATCTTTATACACATGCTCAATATCCTGCACTGGATTACTTTGTCTCTTCTAGTCATGACAGAGTAAATGTCAGTGTCCCACAAAGGAGGTTGGATAGTTTGTAAGAATGCAAATAAGTTGCATGATACTGTTGAGAGGGATTCTTCTTTTGTGGCTACATGAAGTTGTGTTGTGTTGACTAATAGAAATCTGTGTCCAACAGAAAGAAATATTGCTCAGTCCTGAACCATCTGCACAATTTTTATATTTGAGCATATTGTTACATCGATTCATCTCAAGAGGATCTTCTCATTTATCTTGATCCTCTACATGACCAAACATGATGTCCTTCTTCAGAGTCTAGTCTCTTCTGATAATATATTCAAAGTAGGTGAGATGAAATAGTGTCACACTGGCTTCTAATGAACATTCTGACTGAATCTTCCAAGACAGATTTATTTGTTCCCTAACAATTCATGGTATATTTAATGTTCCTTTCCAGAAAATTAATTTCTTTGCCAGAAAATTAATTAATTCAAAGATATCAATTCTTTGATTTCCTCACTTATTGTCCAGCTTTCATATGCATATGAAGCAACTAGAAATACCATGACCTGAATCAGGCACACCTTAGTTTTCAAGAGATATCTTGGTTTTTTGACTGTTAAAAAGAAGGCCGGGGTGGGGGGGTGGGGAAGGAGTGGGGAACCAACAAACCCAGGGACAAGGTAAAAGCAGAGATAAAAAATCAATGAAGAGAAAGGCTTAGAATGCCTCGTGGGGTTTGAACAGGTGCAGTGTAGCAAGTAGGAAATATAGAGAGCCAAGTGAAGGTCAAATATGACATTGGGACAAGAGAAAAGTCAAAGGAAATTGAGAGAACTAGGAAGCAAAAGACATTTGCAGAGGTATAAATGCAGGCATGTATATATGTAAATATATTAATATAATGATAGAGATATAGGTATGTGTGCATATATACAGGTTAAATATGAAGTTAACAGATGGACATGGCACCTCTATTCAAGATCTCTCTTAATGCAAGAACACATTGTTCTAATAACATGGCATTCTGTGATGCTCACCTTTTTGACACAATAGATAAAGACAAAATGAGTACATAAACTAATGTGGTAAGATACTTAGTGGTGACTGGTTATTATAAGATATAGTGCCTGGGGTCTGAAAGGCTTGAACCTAAACCAGCAGTCATCTAGCAGGGAGGCAACAAAGTCCACATTGAAGAAGCACACTGACCCACGTGATCACAAGGTGCCGATGGGATCAGGTATCAGGCATCAGACAACGCAAAACAAAGAAACATTTCAATTAGAATGAGACAGGTCAGAATGGAAATCCAAAGTCCAACTGTAGACAATTGGACATCCTTTCACAGAAATGTCACAAGGAAGGGACAAGCCAGCCAGGGTGCAGGAGAGCATTGACAAAACACAACATTCCACTTGTTCCTTAATGCTTCCTCCCACTCTCACCCCTAATAGCATGACTCTCAGTGTACAAATCTGACTAGACCAGAGCATGCACATTGGTACAGATGAGAGCTCTCAACGAACAGAATCCAGAAAAGATAAACCCCACAGGACCAATGATTAGAGTCATGATACCATGAGGGTAGGGGGTGGCAGGGAGAAAGGGAAAACATATCCCCGTGGTCTATGTACAACTACACACTCCCAAGGGTACAAACAACAGAAACGTGAGTGAAGGGAAACAGTAGACAGTGTAAAATATGAGAATAAAAATAATTTATAAATTATCAGAGTTCTCAACGGTGGAAGGATGGGGGAGGGGGGATAAAAGAGTTACAGATACCAAGGGCTCAAGTAGAAAGAAAATATTTTGGAAATAATGATAGCAATATATGTACAAATGTGCTTGATACAATTGATATATGGGTTGTTATAAGAGCTGTAAGAAGCCCCAATAAAATAATTTATTAAAAAAATAATAATTAGTCAATTAAAAGAAGGCTTGCAGTATATTTGGACAATGCAATATGCTTTCATGGGCACTGATTTTATAGTATTGGATCATGTAAATAAGGTGTATAAAACCATGTAGGGCCAGCTGTCAGTTTTGCCTTCCTTCAACACTTAAAGGAAGCCAAATCCAAAACACAGAGGAGACCTCACACCACTAAGGCAGAAGATATGAGCATGGGGAGCATCCTTTGGAGTCAGGATTCCTGTGCTGGGAACTTTCTGGACTCAAGAGACAGAGATATACAGAATTATAACACCAGAACAATGACTACCTGTGAGGGCAGACAAATAGTGACTGCAGAAGAAGTAGAACCGGAGAACTAGCAAAAGATACAATGGTTGGGGCTGAGCCCTGGTGGTGTAAGTGGTTGAGTGCAGGACTGCAGCCCGCAGGCTTGGCCATTCAAATCCAGCGGCAGCTCTCAGGAGCAGTGCTGGGTAGCTCCCATGACCACCAGAGGGCAGTGATGCCCACAAAAACAAAAAAACAAAACAAAGGATATCATGGTTGGCTTTCTGATTGCCTTCAGGTAGGAGACTGGCTGGTGGGGTAGAACACCTCTGGGTATTTATTGGTGGAGCTAGACTCGACAATCTCTAGAGGTAAAACTAAGCACCTTAGGGCCTTAGCTTACTGGAAGGGGGAGTGTCCCTGGACACACATCAGCAGAGCAAAACCAGCTTTGCAATACTTGCCTAAGCAGAACCATGAGTCTGACAACCAAAAAGAGGTGTGTCCGTGCACACAGATGGATAAAAACTGTCCTGGCCAAATAATGTTATATTGAATTGCTTGTGACCCAAAAGTTTAAGGAGTTCCATCCCAAAACAGGCTTTGAGTTCTGCTACCATTGAAACTAATCATTGAGCTCAGCAGAGAAGTAGAGATTGCTATAGAAAGAATGATTGGCGTCAAAATTAGTTTAAAAAAAAAAGGTTAGAGGGTGAGGGCATGTGTTGCAGTTATGTAATTTTATGTAAACTTTAAGATTTATAAAAGTTTAGGATATATAAAAGTTTATATATCCAAACTGTCACTTAGGTCATTGCTTGATGCTGCTTACTTGTGGGCGTGACCTTCTAAAAAGGAGGGGCTGGGGAACCTCCCATGCCTCTCTCTGCCTTGACTTTCCTGCTGGTTGGGCACTCGAAGAGTTGTGCTGGAACCTTGCCATGTTTCCACCAATGGTAGAGCCCACAAAACTGTGCAATCACTGGCCTGTGGTATTCCTGCATTCTGCATGGGACTGTGTCAGTCTGAAGGGGGACTTAGGGACTTGAGCTGGACTGGATTGGGATGTTTCTTGAGATATAATTACCTGTTGATATAAAGTTCTTTCTGACACAAATGTGAGTGTCATTGGTTTCCTCAAGGTAGTCTGTCCTAATCTGACTACTCTGTCATAGAAATTGAAGTGATGACGACACTGTTAATGATGTGCCCCCCAACTTGCGAAGCTGGACATCAGACGCCTTCCCCTGCAAGGAATTTTTACAGTCGGGGTCAAAAGTGGGATTTGTTGCAATCGGGACAGAATCATGAAAGCATGGGATTTTGTGATCTGTGAGTTCTGTAGGGCCATGGCAACAAATTCTTGTCACAGCTGAGAATGTCACAGGAGGGACATTTGGTAAAAGAAGTGGTAAAAAGGTTGGAGATTGGAGACACACCTGGCCTCTGTTTCATAGCAACCATCCTTGGGTTATTGACCTTGATCCTCTTCTCCACATGTGAAGTTATAAGATGTCAGCTGATGCCCCTTCCATAACATTTTACACTTGAGTTTCCCTAATTGTCCCTCTTGTTTTTGATACATGAATATTGCTTATTTCACTATATCAATGCTCTATCTGTATATCTCCGTAAATCATGCGCTGTTTTTTCTTTTAATGTAATTAACCACCCCACTAGGAGTTCTCATGGCTTAGCAGGCTACGTATGAGCTGTTATCCAGAAGACCAGCCCATTCAAACTGACTAGCCATGCTCCAGGAGAACAAAATGAGGTCATCTACATCAATAATGATTGAAAGTCTCAGAAATCTCAAGAATCACTTCCACTCTGTCTTACATAGATGCCATTGGTCAAGATTGAACCAATGGCAATGAGCTTGCCACCCCACTCAATTTTGAATCTTTAATTGGGAGGAAAATGAGATGTTCAGGAGACAGGCTTTCTTTTTCATCATGATATGCACTCGTGTCATCCCTTAAAATTTCATCCTTTTTACTCGATCCGGAAAAATGGAAGTTGAACATTTGTTTCCACTTGTTCGCTCACTTTTTTTTTGCAATTCCTGATTTAATATTTCTCTATCTTGAGGTATTCTAAGGCACTTTACCTTTCAGCATGCTCCTCAAGAAACAGCTAGATAGCTTCTGAAAAAAAAAACTTGGTGTCTTGCCTTTATCTCACCAGCATGACTTGCCTAGAGAATATTTTTCTTCTCCAAATCACCACTTTCTGGGACAACAAAGTCAAAGTAAAAAGAAAGCTATAAGAGATTAATTAAATTCACATTACCCTCTCTGAATAAAAAATCTAATGAGAGAAGAAAAGAATTGTAACTCCCTTATGTAACAGCAAAATACCTCATGGACAGACCATTTTATTCATTTCTTTATGCATTTGCCAGTCCTATTTGGTACTGGATTTTCTCTTAAGAATTACTTTAGAAATAACGATTAGGGTATATACATGATCTCATGTAAACCCTGTGACAACTCTATAGAGCAATTCCATAAGGAATATTCAATTAAATATATATCATTTTAAGTAAAACTGTAAGCATTCTCATGACTTAAAGAATGCTCAAGTACATAACAATAAACCATCCAACTTGTCCTTGAACTCTGAGTCTACCACTAGTTCTCTATGAGATGTTGGGAGAATTATTTAATTTCTCATAGACTAAACTCCTTCATGCCTAAAATAAGGACAACACACATAACTGAAGAAAAAGTTAAAGAAGATAATTAATTACCCAAAATGATAAGAAATCTCTTAGCACAAACCAGAGACTCTTTAGTTATTCCCATAGTGCTGTCTTTGTAAACCATATTCAATTTCACAACAGTTTCTGCAACATTTTTCCCAAGCAGGAAACAAAATTTCACAGGTGCTCGCTGTTCTCTTCAATCAGCCATTAGAGGAAAGGAAAAAAAAAAAAGGAGGTTGGAACCAAACTGCATCTACAGAAAAAAAAAAAATCACTGTGGTCTCCGAGAACCTTGCCAGGCCACACCACTGGGTGCACTAATTCAGAGCAAGTGGCTTGTTGCTCGCCTAGTGGGGGAAAATGTATACTACAAAAGCAAGGCCCAGGTGGGGTTTTTGATCATTTTTTGTGTGGTACCCCCTCATATTTCAGTTTCTTTAATGTGCTATAGTTATGTTTAAGAAAAATCCAGTTCCTTTAGGGCAGTTCCAAATCAAATCCTGGTGTGGTCTCTAAGAGATGTTGTATACCTCTAAAGGACAGATTCTAAAGTCTTAGCGGCCACCAAAGGTTGAATACAAACGAGGTCAAATAATGATGCAGGAAGTGAGTCTGGTTTGTTTCCCTCCCAGCGAACATCTGATCCACAATGGGAGCACAACAGAGCAGCAAGGGGAGCAAAGTCACAAAGTCCCCGAGGAATCCTGACAATAGACTTCTGACAGGAGACAGTACTTTGCACCTCACCAGACCTGCATGGACACATTCATAAAATTAACAGAAAGACCTGGAAATATTTATAGACTTTTTAATTCATTTACTGCTTTTAAATGTCTATCTATTTAAGATAGGCAGAATAAACAATCCTGAGGAGAAAGCAAAAGGACTGGTGGAAGGGGTGGGGGTCATGGAAAAGGAGGAGACAGGAGAAAGGAAGTGGGGAACCAACAAACTCAGGGACCAAGGAATAGCAAAGGATCTAAAATTAATGGCGATGAGCATATAGAATGACTAGGGGCAAGAGGAAAGTAAAAGGAAACAGAAAAGAATTAGGAGGCAAAAGTCATATATAGAGGTATAAATATAGGCATGAACGTTTACAGACATTTAACTAATATAGGCATAAACAATTAGTATATAAGGTTTAGGGTATTGATCTATATACATATATTTATATGTCAAATCATCAAGGTCACAGGCAGACATTGGGCCACTACTCAAGTACTCCCTCAACACAAGAGCACTTTGTTCTCGTAACCTGTGACTCCGTGACACTCATCTCCCCAACATGATCACTGGGTTTCAACACCGGAGATGGGATCCCACCTCAAGGCCAAGTATGGATGGCGTGTAAAGAGAACTTGACAAGGGTCATCAGCCCTGAGATGCACTGAGTATCTAGCTGCAACATAGTGGGAGATTGCATTAGGATCAGACAAAATAAAAACATCTCCATTTGTTCCAGCAGTTGCAAATGAGCTTTGAGACTCATCATTAATCCCACAAGATTTGCTTCTAGTCTCTCAAATGAAGAGAGAAGATAATGAGCTCCGACTGAAGTGCATCCACTCTGATGGGGGGAACTTTTCTTGAGAGCCCTGGGGAACATCCCAGGTGCTCACTCCTGTTGCAGAAACAAACTTTGAGCTCATTGCCTCCCTTCCACATAGTCATCCCAGAAAGCATTTAAATTACCTTGCTGGTATGTTTAACCAGGGGGGGGGAAGCATGATTACATAGCTCATTGTTAACTATTTGGATAATCTTAGATTCTTCAAGAAGATGTTGAACAATCTTAGATAAAAGATGAATCTACCTGGACTTGTTCTGCCAGGTAATTAAGATATAATTGTTACCTGCTAACCTTGGAAAGAACCCACTCTGATGTAATTTCCCCACAAACTGAGGAAGTGTAACTGGACAAGGAATCTGAACATTGCCATCCGAACTTGTCACCTGATAGAGTTGACTTCATGTTGGCATTTCAACTTTACACCAAGTAAGACTGGAATTTTTTAAGTCATTTTATTGGATGCTCTTACAGCTCTTACAACATTTCATATATCAATTGCATCGAGCATATTTGTATATATGTTGCCATCATAGTTTTTTTATAATCAATTGCTACATTTTATTCAGTCTTGGTTTCTATGAGTCAGAATTGATTTTTTGGAAGTGAATTTGGTTGAGCTTTTGTTATATGTCAATAGGTGAATTTATAAAATGGAAACAAGATGGTATATAGATATGGGGTTGACTGGAGAGCTTGGACCAGAGAATTCCCTGTAATTACTGGGATTCCTGAAATTTTGCTAAGATGAGATAATTGTACTAGAAATCTGACTTTGAAATCAGACATTAACTAAAATCCAGCCTTTTTCTTTCTCTTTTTAATCCAACCTTTTTCACTGACTAGTAATATGTCATTGAACAAGTTGCAAAACCGTCCATTGTTTCTTTTCTTTCTAATTATCTGGTGGGATCACTGAAAGGATTATATGAGACCATGTAGGTGGCACATTCAGTACTATTATTACCACAGAGTCATGTCCAAGGTGGTTCCCAATATTAGGCGATGTGGTATAGCACAGTGATTCAGCACTTTATCTCTAGAGCAAGGGGGTCAGAGTTGAGATGTACATATTTATTTCCAGCTTTGAAACACCAGGAAAGAAAATGCATGATGATTTTTAAGCTCAACTTTAGTCATCTGAAAAGTAAAGATAATGCCTCTGGATGGTGCAATGAAAGACCTCCCTGACTAACTGAAAAGGGGGGAGCTCAAACTCACCTAGAGGCTATTCCCAAAAGAGGCCTCGCAATCTGCCTTAAAAACCCTATGAAACAGTTCTACTCCACACACAGAGGGTCTCCACACCATAACTAACACCAAGCCTCACGTACACAATGAGGCTGAATATGCCTCTCTCACACTCTTATTGTGAGGTTAAATGAAGAAGAAAAAAGCAGTCAGCATGGTGCCTGTAAAGAACTCAACAAATGCTAGCAATAATATATTCTGAGATACTCAACACAGAAAGGTGGAGAGAGTTAACCCTGTTGAGTTCTTTCACTCTCCCCAAAGGGTTCAACCTTGGAGCAGGAAGACTTCAGGGGGGTGTTTCAAATTAGTGAGCAGATATCTGATTAGCAACATAAGTACTGGGAGGATTCCCTAAATCATAAAGATACAGAGAGTGCAGGGGTTAGCAAAGCATAGTTGCCCAAAATTTGCCATCAAGTTACTAGGGTTCATAAAGCAACTCTTATACTTATTAAACTAGCGACCCATAGACAAGTTAACACCTCAGAGGTTCACACTATTCATTTTTGGGACCATTTGTATGTAGAAAATTCTTTACAAAATTACATAAAAGAAACTATATTTTCCTGCAATGATGTACAAATTACAAAAATACAATGTATAGGAAAAGAAACCCAAAATTGAAGCTGTTTGGTTTTACATGCCATGATCATGTATGTAAATATTAAAACAAATTGAGTGCTCTGGACTATAAAAATATTTTAAATATACATCACAGAAAATATGAAATGGTCAATTCATATATATGCACACATAAGGGGCTAAAAAATGTTTTAAAGAAGCATAATTAAAAGATAACGGAATTTTTCCACAAACTCTTTGAAACCTATATATATAACCAGAGGGATAACACTAGAAAAAAAACAGTTGAATGAGAAGAAAAATGAAGAGCAGAATGAAAGGAGATGAACATAAAATTTTAAAGATAAAGAAGGACTTTGTCTTGAGAAAGGTGCTGCTTTTCAGGAACTGGAGGGCTATGCTTAACTCAATTCTCATGCTACAATTCATAGACTTCGGCTTACTCTCTGCTATTGAGTAAATTCCAAT
Source organism: Nesogale talazaci (assembly GCA_004026705.1). Lineage (NCBI taxonomy): Eukaryota > Metazoa > Chordata > Mammalia > Afrosoricida > Tenrecidae > Nesogale > Nesogale talazaci. Next base: position 425,464 of record PVJH01000056.1, on the reverse strand, counting down.
TCATGACGACCATGTAAGACAGGGCTGAACAGCCCCCATGTGCTTCCAAGACTGTAACTCTTTAAACTCGCTGCCCTGGAGTCGGTTCTCACTCCATGGGCAGCGTAGAACTGCTCCCCTGTTGTTCTCAGATTGTCACTCCGTGGGAGTGAGAAACCTGATCTTTCTCCCTTGGAAGGACTGCCGGTTTCAAACTGCCAACCTTGCAGTTGACACTCCAATGCTTAACCACTGGACCACCAGGGATCCTTGGGATGATGCTTTAAGGAACTGTAAATCAATTGAGAGAATGCTCCCGGATTTTAGACATCCAACTGGTGGTGTTAGAGATTGTCAAGTTGGTTCCGACTCTTAGCAAGACCACGGAGAGCAGGACAAAATCCGGCCCCGTTTCAAATCACAGTTCCGTTGGAGCCCATTGTTATAATCATGGTGCCCATCCATCTCCTTGAGGATATTCCCTTTTCCCTGATCTTGGTCCTTCTGGTTAACATGTCCAATTTGTGTAAGACAATGTCTTATCACCATTTCTTCTAAGTAGCATTCTGAGGCTACTTCTTTTTACATAGTTTTTACATAGTTTGCTCTTCTAGCAGACCATGTTATAGTCAATCCTTTTCGCTAACTCGGGTATACAATAGTTGGCAGTAACTAGCACGCATTTTCAAATAGCGCAAATATTAGGAAAACTCGTTCAAGCCTCACTTAGCCCACATACCTAGGTATACAAAATTCACAGACACGAGAGACTTATATTACTGGCAGGGCCCTCCGTGAGATGAATTGACACAGGGGCTGCAACAATGGGGTCAAGCAAATGAGCAGTTGTGAGGATGACACAAAGAAGTATTGTTTCCTTCTTTTGGGAATAGGGCTGCGATGAGTCAGAAGCAATTCAAAGGTGCCTAAAACCAGCATGCTAGCCCCACCACTTTTCAGAGCAGAAATGAAAGCTCAAAGAAGAAGAGTGGATGTTTGAAGTTTACACAGCTAGTTAGTCCCAGCCCTAAACATGACATCTATGATGCTTGACTATGCCAACAGAGACATCCAAAGAAAATAACTAATCTCCAAACCCTGCTGTTAACATAAGTGGTTAGATGGGGTGCAGGAGGAAGAATAATCCTAAAAAGCTAAATTTTTATATGACATATGAGGGAATCCCCCCTCAAAAAAGGAATTTTTTTCAAAACCATATATTTCATTTTCTTTGCAAAACAACTTTATTACCTTCAAGGTACTCTCCATTACACTTATTACATTTGTCAAATCCTCTATTCCATTCTTGGAAACATTTTTCAAACTCATCTGTTTGGATGGCTGACAACACCCTCCTCATTTTTTCTTCAGCTCTTCTATGTCATCAAATCATGTTTCTCTTCATTCGTGGAATCTAAAAGAAGTCTCAGGAAAGTAAAGTGTGTGGAACAAGAGAGACATGGTTTTTTTTGGTTTTGCTTTGTTTTGTTTTGCCCAAAACTGGTGCGCTCCGATGCATGCGCAGGTGCATCAACATGATGACAAAACCAGTCCCCATCTGACACAAATCAGGCGTTTTTTGTCACACACTGTCTCACGATCTTTTCAGAAACTCTAAATAGAAAGCTTGATTAACAGTCTGACCTAGTGGAACAAGTTCCAAATGCACTACAAGTCGACATTTTCTTCTGTTCTGGAGGTTCGCCGATGTCCAGAATGAGATTTGTCATGAATGAACATCTCACCTTTTTTGAAATGAGAAAATTACTCATGCAGGTGAGTTTTTCCCCTAGTGCTGTCCGTGTAAGCTCTGTTCAACATCACAATAGTTTCTGCAGCATTTTTCCCAAGCAAGAAACTTGCCAGCCACAAGTTGATCTCAAGTCAGCCATCATGCAAAACAAGATGCCAGCAAAACTGCTTTCATGAGAAAATTCACTGTGACCAGAGGGACCCTTCTCAGGCAATGGCATTGTGTACGCTAACTCAAGGTGAGTGGCTTGATGCTCACCTAGCAGGGAAAAAATGTATACTATGAGAGCCCCCACTCCACTCAGTGCAATTCTGGTTGGGGAGGTACCCCCTCATAAGCCCACTGATTTGAGTTGGAGCAGGCCTCTAATCCAAGGGCAGCATTCATGAGACCTAATGGAATTGTGCCCCTCTCCCCACAGAGAGTAGTTATGATGATGATTCTTCAAGTATATAGACTGATTGGAGACTTCATCACAAATTCAGATCCTCTTGCTGAAAGGTCTCAGAGGAATTAGAACTCAGGTGGGCGAGAAATCTCACTGCTGTTTCTGCCAACTATGCCCAAGTCTGCAAACAACTAAATTTCTTTGACTTTTTAATTTTCAACCCTTCTGAGGGTCTGTGTTACCAACTGGAGGTTAATGAAAGTGGCAGTCAGGTGCATGTCCCAGGGGAGTGGGGGCAATCACACACAATCATGAGTTTGAAAATGTTTATAATAATAAAGAGGCATCATAAAAAGTAGTTTTCATTACTCTGGATTTTGCCAAAATTGACCATCTATATGTGACTACAGCAAAGAAAATTCCTAGGTGTGCTGTAAGGGATGGAGTCTTTAATCCAATTTTGATGCTCATGGATTCATCAGGGTAACTGGATGATATAATCTTCTTAGCCAGGGAGTTCATTGCAGATACTTGGACTCTAAATTAGCAAAGCCTTATCTGAGGAGATTGGAGAGATATTAACGAGGAATCTGAGAAAACAATCCAGGAGGACATCATAAGGTAATGAATTCAGAAGACTTGGGTATGAAGACTGAATCTAAACACTGACATGGAAGTCAAAAAATAGCTTTAAGTATCTGGGCTCAGGTTCTCTTTTGGAAATAAGCCAAATGTCACTTGTTCCATATGATTGTTGGAAGGAATCCATAAAACATTGTATGTGGAAGGTCCTGTTACTGTACAGCTGTCTTTGGAGAAAAGTTATAGGAACCTGAGTTTCCTTGCAAAAACTCACAAAAAAATGATCAGAACTTAGCATCTTTAATGGACTTGGAATGAATCAGCAGCAAGCATGTAGTATTATTATGTGGCTCAAATGATTATATAGAAATTTAACAATAAATGTATTAAATGAAAATTTATCATGACTTACAGTAAATTATGCCATAACTGTCTTATAGCAATTAGGGATTAATTGCTATAGACTATTAGGGATTAAATATTCATTTGACTTTATGCTTGAAAGCATCTGCTAGAAGAAATTGACACTTTTTCTTTACATATTTTTCATAAAATAACATGTCATCATAGTAAACACTAATTACTATTTTTTTAATTAACTCACTGGCAAAGTACAGAAGATTGAACAAGAATAGCAGGCACTGTGGAAAAATGGGGCCATATTTTGGGTTGTTTTGTTTTGCTTTTCATGATGAGACAAAGAAGATGGGGGAAAGAACGGTGGAATAAATTCTCCATCTGGCTCTGTGACACCTCAGATCTACTCACTCAATTATTGAAACAAAAAATTAGAGATGCAAATAGAGCATTTAAAGTATATGGACTAAGAAAGGCTTGGAAGAAATGTCCTAGTATTTGTCCTATTTTAAAATATGGAAATCCATAACAGGTCTAAAGAGAGCATTGTAATAAAGTTTATGTGAGAAAATACATTTTCTTCCAGAACAGGAAGTCAATATATACTATCTAAAATTAGTGATGATAGCATTATATGGTTCGCTCTGTGTGCCAGGCACAGCTCTGCCTCTTTCACAATTGCTAAGTTATCTACTACTCAAAATCACACTCAGACATAGGCATTTTTTTTCGGACCTTGCATAAGGAAATTAAAGAAGAAAAGATTCGATAATGTGCCTAAAGACCTACAACCAGAACTGCATAAAAAGAAATCAGAAAGGTCTACAAACGGATGAGCTGGCCCACAAGTTTGAACATACTGTTAATCGTGGTGATTTAAATTACCAAAATAAACATCAATATGGTATATTGAAAAGGATGACATCTGAGCAAGGAGAGTGAAAGTAGCAAGAAAGACTTTTAGCTTTCATTCAATGCCGTTCTAACAAGACTTTTTTTAAAATCCATTCAAATAATTGCATAGGAAAAAGAAAACTGCATTACGGTGCAATCCGAGAGAATAGTCAACATCAGGAGTAGATCACCTTCCATTTTCTGAAAGTCTTTCATGAAAAGGGACTAGAATTGTAACTATGGAAAGTATTAAACAAAGGTTAATGTGTGCATGGTACAGGGAGAGAGAATGTGGTACATAAAGAAATGAACACATAGGGCTGTCCAATGAATGGATCTCACACGGTGCAGTGAATATGGACATTTTAGCTGTTGTTTTTGTAGATCCTGCCAAAAGATTTTTTTTTCCTGATGGGTCTGAGTAAGAGACCTAGAGAAAGATACTGAGAGGATTCGTTTGTGAAGGATTGTGAGCAGGGTTAATTGTGATTGTAAAAACTTTGTGTGTGTGTGTGTGTGTGTGTGTAATAAGGAAGTTGGTCAGTTTACCATCCTCCTGTGCTTAAATGGAACCACCTGAGAAGCAGAGAGATTTCACTTCTGGCAATGGGGAATGAAACGTGTCTACTAGCACCAAGATCCCTCTGCACTGAAACTCTTTGATCCAGGAAATAGCTGAGACAGGAGACACCTGAGAGCTAGAGCTGTGGACTTCTCCATCCACAGAACAAGGAGAGTTGAGTGCTTTCTCAAAGGAAGATGGCTTGTGGTATGGGTTGCCTGCAGATACTTCATTGGGGGAGCTAGTTGTTGACCCACAGAGTTAGAGTTCATTACCTTCAGGCAGAGACTTAAGATGGAAGGAAGTACCTGTGCTCTGTTTACTGGCATCCCTAAAGCAACTTTGGAGCAGAGGAGAGCCAAGCCAAGAGACTTGGAGACAGGGGGCAGCCTGCCTGCAAGGATATGAGAAAATAGATTGTCCTGAGGGACCAGTTATATCCCCAAATTCTCTCATGTAAGCTACAACCCATTAACTTCCCTGTTAAACTCAATTATCATGAGTAGTCTCTACAAGTTCTACATGGCCACTGCAGTGAATTGGCACACACCGAGCAGTGGAGAAAGCTGTGGGAGGGATGGCTGTTCCCAGAAATTGTAGAGAGGTGGCAGGGTGAAGTCTTGGGAAGTTGAGTATGGCGATTTGGTCACTTCTTTCTTGTGCAGTCAGGCAAGACCAGATGCAACCACTGCATCACATATTTTACACATTTCCTGGATGACCACGTGATGGCTACCTTTGAAAGGAGGGTTTAGAATAGATGCTGTCAGGATCAATTCCAAATATGAAAATCTGTGTGTTGCTTACTCTTGTAGGAATGTTCAAATATGAACAAGAACAATTTGAATAAAAATATAACTTAAGGCTCAGCTTCATGAAATGCATAAAAAGAACTCAGAAATCCAAGGAGAATCAAACAGTACATTATGAAAATTAAGCTCTTTGAGGTTGTCTCAGAAGTGAAAATCATACTTCAACCATATAAAGAATTTGACCTTCATTTTTGAAATTGCTTTTTAATTTCATTCTTCATCTTAGACCAATAGTCTACCCATGGCCAAATATAATCTCACCACAGTAACTGAGTTCATCCTCATGGGCTTTACCAATCTCCCTGAGTTGGATATTCCCTTCTTCATGATACTTCTGAGTTTCTATCTAGTCACCCTTCTGGGGAATATGGGCATGGTCATTTTGATCTACATAGATACCCAACTCCACACGCCAATGTACTTCTTTCTGAGCCATCTCTCCCTCTTGGACACCTGCTATTCTTCAGTCATCACTCCTCAGATTCTGGCCACTCTGGCCACAGGCAAGACAACTATCTCTTATGGCCAATGTGCTACCCAGTTCTTTTTTTTCACCACCTGTGCAAGTACCGAATGTTTCCTGCTGGCAGTAATGGCCTATGACCGCTATGTTGCCATTAGAAACCCACTGCTTTATACTGCGGCCATGAATCCCAAAATCTGCTGGACTTTGGTGGTAGGAGCCTATGTGTGTGGTGTGTCAGGAGCCATACTGCGTACCACATGTACCTTCACCCTCACCTTCTGTGATGACAATCAGATCAACTTCTTCTTCTGTGACCTCCCACCCCTGCTCAAGCTCGCCTGCAGTGACACAAGAAACATGGAGATTATCATTGTCTCCTTTGGCAACTTTGTGATTGTGGTCAATGCTTTGATTATCTTGATTTCCTATCTGTTCATCATCAAGGCCATCCTAAAGATAAAATCTTCAGGTGGCAGGACCAAAACTTTCTCTACGTGTTTGTCCCACCTCACGGCTGTGGCCCTCTTCTTTGGGACTCTCACCTTCATGTATATACGGAGTGGCTCAGATAAATCCCTGGAAATAGACAAGGTCGTGTCTGTCTTCTATACTGTGGTCATCCCAATGCTCAACCCTCTGATCTACAGCTTGAGAAACAAGGATGTGAAAGCTGCCTTCAAAAAGGTCACTGGGAGATTTCAGGTGGCCCAAAGTATGTGGGTCTAAGGAGCTGGGTAATCTAAAACATATGAACACTATATATATAAACTGTATGCAAAATAGAAGTCATCTAGATTCTATTTAGTACTCACTCAAACAAGTGTGTTAAATTTGTTTCCATGTGTTCCATCTACATTATCCCCTCTCTTGCTCATAATACATCCATCCTCTCTAAGTACCTACTAGCCTCATGTAACTTTCCAACAAACCTTATGAATTTTTTGGGGGGACAGGCTAAAGGGAATTGAGCTTATCTCATCCAATGTCAATAATCTTTACATATGTGCTAGATATCCTGCAATGGATTACTTAGTCTCTTCTCGTCATAATCTTCACAACTCCTGCCAAATGACTGGGTAATGCAACAAATTAAATGTCTGTGGCTCACAAAGGAAGTTGGATAGCTTGTTGATAATGTAAATAAATTGCATGACAACATTGAGAAGGATTTTTTTTGTAGCTACCAGCAGTTGTGTTGTGTTGACTCCTAGGAAATCGATGTACAACAGAAAGAAATATTGCCCAGTTCTGCACCATCTACACAAACGATGTTACGCTTGAATCCATTGCTGTAGCTACAATATTAATCCATATCATGTAAGATCTTACTATTTTTGCTGATCCTCTACTTGACTAGGCACAATGTCCTTCTTCAGGAACTGGTCCCTCCTTAAAACATGTGCTTCTAAGGAGCATTCTGACTGTATTCTTCCAAGACAGATTTGATTGTTCCCCTTATAGTTCATGGTATATTCAATAATTTCACCAGCACCATAATTCAAAGACATTGATTCTTCTTCAGTTTTTCTCATTCACTGTCTAGCTTTCAATAAGCATATGAGGCAATTGAGAGTACCGTAATGTACAATAATATTCTTGGTCAGTTAACTTCCTTGACCCAACTGGAATTGTTTTAAGCTCAAATTTTTCTCATTTGTTCCACAACAGAAACTTCTTTTATGGTTTTTTTAATGTTATAGGTGGTCTTTCATTTCTGTCTTTATTTTTTATCTTTATATCATCATTGTTTTGTCTTTCTGTTTCATTTCATGTCTGTTTGTTATTGTTTCTGTTATGTTTTCCATTTAATGAATCACAGAATGAATGGATGCATAAATACATTAACTGATGGGATGGGTTATTGGATATGAAGAGGTGGATGTGGGAAGATGGGGATTGAATTGGAGAGCAAATAATGAATGCATGAAGGGAGATGGAGTATTAGAACTAATTGTGATGATGTACATACAACTTTTTAAGTGATTTGATTTATGGTTACCATGGGTAAAGGAGGAAGAGTACTTGCTAAGGTGGGAATTGAATTGATGTTAATGGTGGTAGAATAATTTGGAATACAATATATCTAATAGTTGTACAGCACAAAGAGTATAATCAGTGGCACTGAGTTATACATGCAGAAATTTTTAAGTTGCAGAGTATTTTGCTCTGTATATGTTTGACACAATTAAAAGATGATTTACACAAATAACAATGAGTTCAAAAGACTGAGCACGGATGGCGTAGTGGTTGTGAACGGGACTGCGGCCCACTGGCCTGGTGGTTCAAATCCAGCAGCAGCTCTCCAGGAGCAAAGCTGGGCCTCCCACTCCCACCAGAGGGCAGTGATGCCAAAAAAATGAGTGCAAGAAAGAATAAATTGTTCTAAAATTGATTGTGGCAATTATTGTATGACTCTTCATAATATAATTGAACTATTGAATTGTATGATGTGTGGATGAAGTGCCAATAAAACTGTTAAAAATAAAAAGGAAAGAAACTGGCTTGGGTCAGGCACATCTTAGTCTTCAAAAAGATACATTTGGTTTTTTAATATTTTAAAGAGAATATCAGCAGTATATTTGTGCAGTGCAATATGCTTTCATGGGCATTGATTTTATGGAATTGGATCATGTAAATAAAACCCTAATGGAACCATCTATTAATTTTGCCCTCCTTCTAGACTTAAAGGAAGCTAAATCCAGAGCATAGAGGAGAATTTGCACCACTAAGATAGAAGATAAGGGGCTGAGCCCTGGTGGCACAGTGGTTGTGTACAAGACTGTGGCCCACTGGCATGGTGGTTCAAATCCAGCAGCAGCTCTCTAGGAGCAAGGCTGGGCTTCCTGCTCTCACCAGGGAAGCGATGCAGGAAAAAGAAATAAAGAAGATATGGGAATGGGGTGCATCCTTTGGAGTTAGGGTCCCTGTGCAGGGAACCACCTAGACCTAGGGAATAAGAAATCTAGTCTCCTGTATCTACTTCTTCTGTTTCTCTACCCTAACCTGTAGTCATCTCTTTGATGTTACATTTGCCTATATCAGGGAACTAGATAGACTCCCTAATGTGACTCCATAAATGTGAGTATGACCTATGAGTTCTATGGCCATTGCAACTAATAGAGAGTGTTGTGGAAGGGGTGGCTGGTGTCTAAATTGGTGTTTTGCTGTGTTTTTAAAAAGTTAACAGGTGAAAGCACGTGCGATGATTGAATCACAGAAATTGGACTGATGATACTGTTAATGACCAGGTCCCCACCTTGTGAGGCTAGATAGCAAGTAATTCTTACAGTTGGTATTGGAAGTGAAATCTGTTGCAATAGCTACAGACTCGTGGAAGCATAGGATTTTGTATAATCTGTGAGTTCTACATAGCCATTGCAATAAATTCTTGTCACAGCAGAGAAGGAGAGAATGCCATAGGAAGGGTGTCTAGTTTAAGAATTGGTAAACTGGTTGGAGATTGGAAGCATGATTCACCTCTCCCGCATAGGAACCATTCTTGGCCTATTGAACTGGATCCTCTTCTCCACATGTGAAGCTAAAAGAAGTCAGATGATGCCCCTTCCTTGACAGTTTACACATTAGTTTCCCATCCTTTCCCTCTTGTTTTGTTGTTGTTGTTGTTGTTGTTGTTTGGTTTTTTTCGGGGGGCATCACTGCCCTCTGGTGGTGGGAGTAGGAGGCACAGCCTTGCTCTTAGAGAGCTGCTGCTGGACCCCTTGTTTTTGATACATGAATATTGCTTATTTCACTATGGCAAAGTTATATCCGGAGAGCTCTGTACAGCAAGTCCGATTTGTTCTTTTAATGTGATTAGTCACCCCACTAGGAGCTCTTGTGGCTTAGTGGGTTTCCTACAAGCTGCTAACCAGAAAATCAGCCCTTTTAACTCACCCTCTGCATTCCACGGGGGGGAAATGAGGGTGTCTACAACTATAAAGATTTAAAGTCTCAGAAATCCCAAGGTGCAATTCAGCCCTGTCCTACAAAGTCACTATGAGTCAAAATTGACTTTATGGCAATGAGTTTGCCATGCCACTCTATTTTGAGTCTCTAATTGGTTGGGAAAATGAGTTATTTAGGAAATAGGCTTTCCCCTTCATTATTACAGAGACTCATTCACACCTTTGGAATTTGTTCCCTTTTGCTCATTCCAGAAAAACAGAATTTGCATATTTAGTTTCCACTTGTTCATTCACTTGTTGTTTTGTTCCTGATTTTATTATTTCTCTGATATCTTTAAGCTATAGTAAGCCACTGAACATTACGGGGGCCCAAGAGTCAATTCTTGGACTTCGGGCAAGATGGCACTGAGGTAAAAGGACTGCTTTGGGAGCTCTGTGGCAATCAGTGAGCTCAGGGACCAGGAGGCTCATGGAAGAGTGGAGGGACCCTACTTAACCCTCAAAGCACCTCAGCATTCTTCTCTGACAACTTCCCCACAGTGCTGTCCAAAATACCCCTCTTCCCTATAGGCACTGTAGAGCTCTAGCAACTTATAACCTGGTGCCTGGGCTTCCCAGCAAGTACCACCCACACAGTAGCAGGCTCCCACCATTATCAGCACCCTGCGCACCTTCTAATCCACCCAATCCTCTGGGGCACTCCACACCACAGGCAACCCCACCCACCCTGAGCAGTGCTCCACACTGCCTCAAGACTGCCCCTGAGGCCTCCCATGCAATCAACCTAAACAGTGCCACCCTTACTGCCTGCACTGTCCCCACCTGTGCTGCCTGAGACGGCCACTCTCTCTGCCCTCCATATAGATAATCTCAACTGTCTAAGGAGAGAGTAGACCCCTAGTGAGATAGAGAAGGAACTTGATCCCACCATGCAGCTAGCCCTCAGAATAATTTTTATTAGGCTCCCAGAGAGATAACTCAGGGCTCCTGGGAAAATGGCACTGAGCCCCACCAAATCAACACCACACAACAACCTGCAGCAACAACCTCTACAAGAAAACAAGAGAAACAAAAATGCATTGTGAGAGGAAGGCTTGAGCCTAACATCACTCAAAGGAAAAGCAGATGTTGAACCACCACAGAATAAAATCTTCAGGATGATCCTTAGTGTCACTCAGGATATGAAGGAATCAGTTCAGAAAAAGAGTGAAGCAATAGAAGAGATAGAGTCCACATACCAAAGAGAGATGCAACAAGACAACAGAATCAAAGAGCAAGGTAAGAAACCTCACCAAGTGGTTAGAAGAGGCAAAGTCCGTAATACAAAAAATTGGTTCCAACTCACTTTGGACAGAAAATCCATATTTACCAAGCACAAAAAGGAGCCCACCAGAGATAGCATATTTCAACAGAGGGGAAAGGCAATCAAACTGGATAATCAAGGAAGGTGAAGATAATTTGAGAACAATGTTATGAAGAAGAACAACATTCAAATAATTGGGATACCAGGACATGACACAACAAAGAAATCCACAGCCAAAATAGCAAGAGAAGTCCTAGAAGAAAACTTCCCCAACCTAATGAGTGGGAATCAGACAATCATCCAGGAAGCAGAAGGGACACCAATATAACTGAAACCCAGGAAGAATTCACCTAGGCATATAGTAGTAAAATTATCCAACTTTGAAGAAATGAAGAAAATCATTAAGAGCAACTAAATCATTAAGAGAAAATCATAATCGCAGTCACCTATATGAGTACTCAAATAATAATGTGCTGAAAGTTATAAGCAGACACCATGAAGAAGAGGAGAGGTGGAGGAGCACCTTCTGAAACTTGAAAGAGAATAGCACCAACCCAAGACCCTCTATCCCACCAAACTATTCATCAAAATATGCAGGATAGGTAAGAGTTTTCTGAGACAAGGAAAATCTCAGAGAATGTGTTAAAAGAAAGATAGTAATACAAAAATTTCTTCCCAACTCACTTTGGAAAGAAGACCCACATTTACCAACCACAAAAGGAAGCACATTTACCACATAGCACAACTCCACCCAGAAGTCAACACACCTGTGCTAGTCTACGTAGACTAGAGAAACAACATTCATAAACATTAATATCTTATAAGAGAGATTTATATAAAGGGTAATTGCACAATAAGTATCCCAACCCAGTCCAGTCCAAGCCCATAAGTCCAACATCAGCCCCTAAGGCCAACATTGATCTACAAAGTCCTCCTCAATCTCACAAAACACATGCAATGAATGCAAGAGGAAAACCAAATCAGTGAGTCTTTAAATATCTCAGTCCTGGCAGGGGTCTCCATATGGCTTCTCCAGCACCCAGGGATACATCAGGGTAGGTCTATATGGCTTCTCTTCAGGAAATGAGGCAGAGAACTACCTAAGGCACCAAAACTGATCCAACCATCAGAGAGCTAGAGACCAGGAAACAAGAAAGGCAAGGTTCACTGGGCCATTTATCTCTCCATCTTTCACTTAAGCCCACAAGAAAGCCAGGTTTGCACAATAAACTTTAACTATCACAACACCAAAAAACATACCTAAAATAACATTGGCTCAATGGTGAATCCCCTGTACAAGTACACAACACATTGATAAGGTAGAAGTTTGAGAAAATACCTACTACAAAAGATGTGAGATGACAACAAAGAATCCACAGATGGATGAAGCATCTTTTAACATCAATGGTCTGAACTCACCCATTAAAAGACAAAGGCTAACAGACTGGATTAGAAAACTTAACCCATCAACCTTTTGTCTGCAAGAGACATGCCTTAAGTTGCTGACAAAAGAGGTTGAGTATCAAAGACTGGCAAAAACCATACCAAGGAAATGAAATCTTAAAAACAGCAGGAGTTGCAATCCTACTCTATGATAAAATTGATCTCAATGTGCAAGGCATAGCAAGAGATAAGAATAGACACTATATAATGGTCAAGGGATCAGTAGATCAAGAGCCAGTGATCATAACAAATATGTATGGTCCCAATAAGAGACCTGCAAAATTTGTCTATCAAATTCTTCAAAAGTTGAAAAAGAAATCACAGGTTCAACAATCATACAAGATGACTTCAATACACCATTCTCTGAGAGAGATCAGTAGGGGTGAAGTACAAGGTGGTTACAGAGCCAAAATTCACAATTAGGCAACTCAACCTGATAGACATATTTAGAGCTTTCCACCCATATGCAAAAAAAATTCACATCATTTTCAAGTGCACCTGGCACATATTCAAAAAATTGACCACATGTTGGGACACAAATAGAGACTGAGTAATTTCAAACATATAGATGTCATTCATACTCCATCACTGGCCATAACACTTATCTGGAAACCAATAAAAGGAAGATAAACAAAAAGGGGCAAGCACTTAGAGGATATACGACTTTCTCCCTCAAAATGAATGGGCACATAGACCCAAATTTCAGATGAAATTAGGAAGTTCTTAGAAAGCAACAAGAATAAGAATACATGTACCAAAACCTATAGGATACAGCAAAAGCAATTATCAAAGGATGTTTGATAGTGATAAATGCACATATGAAAAAGGAAGAGAGACTTATGGTCAATATACCAATCACAAAGCCTCCAGAAATTAGAAGAGTGTCAACAGGATAATAAAAATCAAGATGGAGGGACTGAGCCCTGGTGGTGTAAATGGTTGAGTGCGGGACTGCGGCCCACGGGCTTGGCAGTTCAAATCCAGCGGCGGTTCTTAGGAGCAGCGCTGGGTAGCTCCCACAACCACCAGAGAGCAGTGATGCCCCCAAAAAAATTAATTAAAAAAATTAAAAAATAAAATAAATAAAAAATCAAGATGGAGATAAATGAGTGGGAAAGCATGAGAATAATGCAAAAAAGCATTGCTGTAAAAAGCTGGTTCTATGTACATTGCTACAGATAAGAGTCCACAACACAGGGAATCCAGGACAGATAAATCCCTCGAGAGCAATAAAGAGAATAGATATACCAGGAGGACAGGGGGAAGGTGGGAGAAGAAAATGGGAAATTGATTACAAGGATCCATCTATACCCCCCTCCCAGGGAGACAAACAACAGAAAAGTGAGGGAAATGAGACAGGTGATGATTTAAGATATGAAAATAATAATATGCAATATACCAAGGGTTCATGGAGGAGGTAAGGAGGAAGGGAGGGAGGGAGAAAGCAGGTGAACAAGGGGAAAAAATAAGGAGCTGATATCAAGGGCTCAAGTAGAAAGAAAGTGCTTTGAAAATGATGATGGCAGCATATGTACAAATGTGCTTGACACAATGGATGCATGGATGAGTTGTGATGAGAGCTGTAAAGTTCCCAATAAAAGTTTTTTTTAATTTTTTTTTAGGCATCACTGCCCTCAGGTGGTGGGAGTAGGAGGCCCAGCCTTTGCTCTTGGGAGCCGGAATTGAACCTCCATCTCAGTGGGCCGCAGTCCCACGCACAACCACTACGCCACCGGGGCTCAGCCCCCCAATAAAAGGATTTTAATAAATTTTTTAATTAAAAGCTAACTCTCAGCTTCTGAAAAATGTAGTGTCTTGCCTTTCTCAACAGTATGGCCTGCCTAGAGAATATTTCTCTTTTATCAATTATCCCTTTTTCAAGGACAGCACAAAGTGAAAAGGTAGCTATAAAGAAGTTAATTAAACACGTATTACCCTCTCTGGTAAAGAACTTGATAAGAGAAGATAGTAACTGATAGTAATTGCCCCACACAAAACTGCAAAATCCTTCATTTTCTTCATTTCTGTACCCATCCCCAAGTCCTGTTTGGAGCAGATTTGCTCTCAAGAATTGTTTTAGAAATAACCGTTAGAGTACATATATGCTCTCGTTTAAGCCTTGTGGCAATTTTTACAATGAATTGTTTAAGGAAGATGTGGTCAAATATAAAATTCTTACTAATAAGTAAACCAGTAGACATACTCATTACTAAAAGAATACTCAAGTACAGGACAATAAGCCTGATGTGGGGACTGGAGTCAGCTTGTACCTGCATTCTGTGTCTACTACTAGTTCATTGTGAAATAATGAAAAAAAATTATTTAATTTCTCATACCCTAAGGCCCTGCATGCCTAAAGTAAAGATAGCACACATGACTCAAGAATAAGTTAAAGAAGATGATTAATTAAATAAGACGATTAATAAGAATTCTCTAGCACAAACCAGATACTGTTCCCTTCACCTCCTCCACTTCCTGCTATCATCTCTAAGCCATGCCTACAGTTTCATGGCCATATATAAAAAAAATATTGAAATGAGAAAGATGAAAAATGCAATCCATTTTCAAATTCAGGTGTTAAACTGAGAAGTGCATGTATCTTCACCTCACATGTTTATGGTTAACCCAACAAAAAAATTTTTCATCTATTGTTTTGCTTCTAATGACTTCCTCTCTCCAACCTTGATTTTATAAGAAGTTTCCTGCTTCCTGCTTCAGGGTATAGAACAATCATTAAAATACTCACCATCCTGCCTACAACTGCTCAGTTCAAAAATAAGCACCTGACTTTTTTCTGATTCAAATTTGGCTTCGTCATTAGATTAGGAGAAGGTCACACTGATAACACTCAAATGAAAAGGTACTCATCGGTATATTATGGCAAATCTGCCCACTTAATACTAAATATAAGATTGTTCCCAGTTTCCTCCATATTTCTATCATATTCCAAATATAGGAGAAGCTCCCCTGTGACTATACCTTGGTTTAAGTGGCTACTGTTTTAGTCCTTGATTTTTCATTTCATAGATCATAATTGCACTAGAATCAGAGTTCTGTTTTATTTAGGTGAATAGCCAGGTGCTCAATAAGTATCTCTTTAAAAGTACAAAGAAGCCAGATGAAAAGGACTTTCATTTCTGAAAACATGGTAGCCTGCGACTTTCTGACCAACCAATTTTGTGTGTCTCAATCCTGGTGTTAGCTAGGGTCAGTCATCTTGCATCTTCACTGTGGGAGAATCCACTTCCAAGCTCACTAATGTTCCTGTCGGCAGATCCTTGCTGACATTTGGGCAGGTATACCAAGATCATACTAGGTAGACCTCTTCATAGGGAATTTCAACATGGCAGAGTAGGTGTTCACTCAAGACAGTGAAATTACCTAAGGGCATGAATCCTAGAGTCATTGGGGACCATGTTAAAAGTTACCAATTTTCCATCTGCCCTATGGTCACAAGTGATTCATGTTATTTAGCTAGGACTTGGTGTGTTGTTCTTATTGTTTGGTGCTGTTCATAGTGATTCTAAGTACAGCAGAACAAGACACTGTCCTGTTCTACACCATCCTAAAGGTTGTGTTTAAACCTATTGTTTCAACCACTCTGTCAATCCACTTCTTTTTTTCACTGACCAAGCATGAGGTATTTTTCCATAAAATGGATTCCCATATGTGAAACAGAGTCTCACAATCTTTACTTCTAAGGAACATTCTGACTGTACTTTCTCCAAAGCAAATTTGTTTGCTTTTCTGGCTATCCTTGATACTTTCAACATTCCTCACCAACATCATCATTCCAAAGACTTTAGTTCTTAGAAAGTTCTCTTTATGTACCATCTAGCTGTCACATGCCAATAAGATGAGTGGAAATGTCATGAATTGAGTCAGGTCCATATTTGTCCTGAAGGTGACATTGATTTCCCTAATCACTTGATTTCTTAAATGTGGACTCCATGAGCAATGAAGGTGAATCCAAGTAAAGTAAAATCTTTGACATCCAGTCTTTCCTGTAATCCTTTCTTTTTTATCATGATGTTGTCTATTGGTCCAGTTGTAAGGATTTTCTGTTTTACTGAGTTGTAATCCCTGCTGAAGGCTACAGTCTTTGATCTTCCTCACTATGTGTCTTTTTCCTGTATTTGCTATCCTCTACATCTCCTAGATTTTTAATGGCATTTCTTCAATCTTATGCCATGTTTTCATCAGATAGTCCAATTTTCATGTAATTTTCTCAGCAAATAAATTAAATAAGTATGATGAGAGAATAAAACCCTGGCACACACAATTTTCTCACTTCAAACCACTCATTGTCCTTTCGTTGTTTGAACAATTAACACACAGGCCATGTAAAGGTTCCATTATTCACAGTTACTCATAGCTACCATGATTCATACAATCACATGCCATTACATAATCAATAAAATGCAAGCAGGTATCTTTCTATTGTTTTCTGCTTTCAGCAAAGATCTGTCTAATATCAGCAATTATATCCTTCACTCAATATGCTCTTCTGAATCCAGCTTGAATTTCTGAAGCTTCATATAGATGTACTACTGCAAAAAAATTATCTTCAATTCTATGTTAGATAAATGATATCATTTGATAAGTTTTGTGTCCTTTTAGTCACTGCTCTTTGGAATGGCATAAATATTAATATCACTCAGTCAGTTGGTCAGGAAGGTTTCTTTCAAATTTCTAAGCATAGACTAATCAGTATTCTCATTATTGCTTCAGTTTGTTGAAAATTCCAGTTGGCATTTCACCAATTTCTGAAATCTTATTTTTTGGTTTTCTGATTTTATTTTGTTTTTTTACTAATTTTTTCAGTGCAATTTGAACTTCTTCCTACAGGATTATTGGTACTTGGTCATGTATTACCTCGTGGATTGAACATCGCGAAAGATTAAAAATCAACCTATTCTCTTTGATACAGCAACTGTGTGTAGGTATAGCACTGGATGATTTTTCCCAGATTCCTTTTCATCAAGTCCTAGTCACATGTCTTAGGCATGAACATGTGACTGAGGTAGAAAAATACAAAATTCATATGAGAAAACATATCCTTGGTGTGTTAGTCTGGGTAAACTAGAGGAACAAATTCATAGGCACACATTTGAATATAAGGAAATGGTTTATATACAAAAGGAATGGAACATTAAGAAGACATCCCAACCCAGTCCAGTTCAAAGTCATGAGTCCGACATTAGCCCATGTGCCCGATACCAGTCTACAACGTCTCCTTCAGACTCCCGAAGTCACAGGCCAGTGGGTGCAGAGTCCCGGCATTGCCAGGGGTCCCCTCGTGGCCCCTCGCTTCCAGGGTTCAGGGTCCATCGACAGCATCCAGTGGTGGCAGAAGCAGCTCATCATGGCTTCTCCAGCTTCAAAGGTTTGGCTCCATCAGGGCAAAGCCGTGTGGCTTCTCCTCCACCTCCTCAGACGCTACCATCTTGTCTCGTCCATGATTCATCATCTCTGAGACTAACTCCCAATAACCAGGGAGATAGCTTCTCATCTTCACAGGGGAAATACCGCGAGATTTCCCAGAGGTATCAGAAGAAAGCCATGCCCACACGGAGGCCTCATTGGCTGCTCAATGGCTATCTCCAGATGAACAGGCTAGACTCCAGCCCTACATCTCAATCATGAAATGAACATAAGCACATAACCGCCACACTTGGTGACAGAAAGGATAGCAGTGATCATATGAGAGAACTTATTCAATGAAAATATCTTTTTTTCACAACATGAACAGTGATTATTCATGTGGACCTTGCTACACAAGAATCAAATCAACTGCAATATGGAAAGAAATCATAGAGCTCAATACTCTAAACAAGACCAAGGCCCAACTGCAGAAAAGACCATTGACTACTCATACACAAGTTCAAACTGAAGCTGAAGAATATTAAAATAAGTCCATGAGATACAGGACACAATCTTGAGTCTACCCCACCTAAATTTAAAGCCCTCCTAAGAGTAGATCTGCTGAAGCAATGGACTCAAACCTAACAACAATCGTAAAGATGGTGCAGGATCAGACAATGTTTGTTATACATCAGGTTGCTGGGAGTCAGAACCAACTTGACAGCACCTAAAGACAACAAGAATAGATCTGAGGCATTGAACACTAATGACTAAAGTCCAAGGGAGTGGTGCAATGACTTCAAGAACAACACACGCTCAAAAAAATTTTTTAAGAAGATCAACAACATCTGCAAACAAATGCTGAAGACTAAAAGGGGATGAGTTGCTAGGCGAGTGGGACCTGTGATATGTTGCTCTGAAAGAAAGAGGGACTGTACTGAACGTATATAACATGTCCCTCTCTATATTTAACAGAAATATATCCATCTGCTATGTCAGCATCCCTCTTAACCTTGTGACTATCTGTCTATCTGTCGTGTACAAAATAAACAATCTTATGGATACAATGACTGGTCCAGTGGTTCCTGGGGAACGTGGGAGGGGAGGTGGGGAGTGAGTAGGGAACCAATAATGACAGGTATAGAAGTACAGTAAGTTTTATAAAATTGATGCAGAGGAAGGTATAGATTGTCAAATCATGTTTGATAAATTGACTTGCATCTGGGAGGAATTACAGAGGGGTGAATGATGATAGTGGGGCAGGAGGAAAAAAATAAAAAGATGAAATAAGGAATATATACATATATGTAAATACGTACATCTATATTTGTGTTTATATATATATATATATATAAAGATGCAAATGCAGCAAGGAAGCAGATAGACTTTAGGCCTCTACTTAAATCTTACCTCGGTGCAAAAACAGTCTGTTCTAATAATGTGGCACTATATAATACTCACCTTCCTGGCATGATCACAGAAGACAAAATAGGTGCCTAGGCAAATGTGGTGAAGAAAGCCTATGGTGCCCAGCTATTAATAGACATAGCATCTGGAGCTTTAGAGGCTTGTAGTGAAAGTGGCCATCTAGCAAGGAAGCAACAAAGCCCACATGGAAGATGCACACTAGCCTGGGTGATCATGAGGTGTTGATGGGAAGAAGTATCAGAAGTTCAAAAATAAACAACCAAATCGATGTGAAGGGATGTAGATGCAGTAGAGACCCAAGACCCTCCTGTAAAATAATTGGACAGTCCCTATCAGACATGCCGCATGGAAAAGATGATAAATCCAAGGTGCAGTATAGCACTGATGAACCTCACAACTATCCTCTAGTTCTTTAATATTTCCTTTCCTTATTATTATGGCCTTTTGCTTTTTTACCTCATTAATCATGCTAGATTTGTGTATGTTCATTTTTATATTTATGATCATTCAGTACATGAAAACCAAGAGAGAAAACCCTTCAGAAACAGTAGTAGGAGTAATGGTTTCCTGAGGGTACAGAAAAAATAGGGGTTGGGGAGGAGGAATAGGGAGCTGATAACATTGATTACTTTAAAAACCCCACTAGATGGGATCAAACAACAGAATTGCATGTAAGTGGATATACTGGCGGTGTAAGATATGGGGAGGGGGCGAAAATTACTGTAGGGAAAAAGAAATATTATATGTATTTCTGGGTGTATGTGTGTGTTTTCCTGGGGGAGCAGGAAGGGGATAAAAGGGAGATAATATGAAGGGTTCAAGAAAGAAGAAAACATTTTGAAACTAACTATGGTGTCAGTTGTACAAGATAGCTTGATGTGATTGAACTATGAAATGCTATGAGATCTGGAGGAGCTCCCAATAATATGATAAAAATAACAATATACATGAAGAAAGCAAAATGAGACTAAAAGACAAGGGAAGCCTAATAGAAGGAGGATGCTTCCAAGAATAATGATGGCAACAAATGTGCAAATGTGGTCTACATACAATTGATGTATGCATTGATCGTGATAAGAGTTGTATGTGACCCCAATAAAGTGATTTCATTTAAAAAAATAAGTGTATTTCCCCAGCTCCAGACTGGGTCCATTCTAGAGGCAGGGATCACACTTAGTCATTGCGTATCTTTTGGCCTCCTAGAATCTTTCCACAGCTCTGTCTTTTCTGACATTGATACTTTTAAAAAACCCACTTTCCATCCCACATGTAAACAAGACAAAACCTAGGCTAGAACCACATGCAGTTCTTTCAATGCATAACATGGCTTGGAAGTAAAATTGGGGGGAAATTTTAAAGATATTATTCAGATAATGGTGATTTTATGTTTGTAAAAAATAGATTTATGGCTCTTGAATAACTTTCAAATTGCCATGAGGGACAGGCTCTTCTAACTCCAAGGTTTGTCACGCCCTACACTGGTTTGTTCCTCACGGGATTGATGTGATCGATTCAGGTTTGTGCTCTCTAGCAGGCAGTACAGGGGTACATTCTGCCGAGAGGAGCATGGCACAAGCCAGACAGGCAGCGTCTGACGCCCCTCTGCCCTCGCTGAACGTGTTCATTTCAATCACCTGATCAAGGGTCCTTGATGTCTTCACTGTGTAATCATCAATTTGTTCCTCTCTCCACCCCGCCCTCCCTCCACCCATCCGGCAACTCCACTCCCGCCAATGACCTCCGGGGGTTCATCCACCCCGAGTTCCCTGCGTTTCCAGCTCCCATCTCCACCAGTGCACCTCCTCCAGTCCAGCTGGAACTGCAGGGCAGAGTTGGGACTGTGGTGTTTGGGGGGAGGAAACCTTCAGGAACTAGAGGAAAGTTTTATGCTTCATTGCTACCTCACTGCCCCTTGACTGACCCATCTCCTCCCCATGATTCCCCTGTCAGGGGGTGTCCAATTGCCCACAAGTAGGCTTTGGGTCCCCACCCTGCTCTCCCCTTCATTTTTACTGATTTAGTCTTTGTTCTTTGATGTTTGATGTCTGCTCCTTTTGGCCCCTCGTGATCACACAAGTTGGTGCACTTCTTCTATGTGGGCTTTGCTGTTTCTGGGCTGGATGGCCACTTGCTCACCTTCTAGTCTTTAAGATCCCAGATATTTTATCATTTGGTGGCTGGGCGCAATCAGTTTCCTCGACTCTGTCTGCCTCTGCACCCTTTTGTCCTCAGCAATCATGACAGGAGGGTGGGTACTTAACAATATGTTTTTTTGCTCTTTGATGCCTGATAAACTGGTTCTTTCCGCTCGTCATAGTCACACAGGCTGGTGTGCTTCTTCTATGGTAGGCCTTGCTGCACTGTTCCAAGTTCTATTATTAACGGATTTTTTATAGCTGTTTCTTCTCATTTTGTGTAATACCCCATCACCAAGTGAGAGTCCCAAAGCTTTATCCTGAGGCTTTACACCTTAGAAGTCATTATGGTTGATGCTACTTTGAGGAGGCAGCTTTTTCAGTCATATTTTGAAGGACTTATGACATAAGGAACTCATTTTCTAACACTATTTCTGAGAAGGTTCTGCTGTTAATCATTAGACCTGTGGTATCTGAGGATGCTTTAATTCAATCCATAAGGTTTTCAGTGGCTACTTCCCCCAGAATGGATTAGCCTACATCTTTGTCTTATTCTGGAAGCTTTGCTGAAAATGGATGGGTTCACTTTGGGTGACCTTGCTGGTATTTAAAACACCATTAACATAGACTCCAGAATCACAGCAACACACAAGCCACCTTCCTATGACAAATTGACTGAAAACTGGTGCTCAAAAACTAGAGTGGGTGCAGCACCCTTACTCAGATCACAACCCTGAGGTCTTCAGTTAAAACGAAGTTTCTGAAGGAGTGTAGACTGCTTACACTGTGAATGAATGATGTGGAAAAGCTTTTGCTAGAATTTGAACCTGCATCTGGCTGACCCACCTCTGATTCTTTGGACATGAACTAACTGCCTACCATATTGCCTGCTGATGCTGGGAGTTTTAGGAAGCCTACTATTCAACCTGGTGACCTTCTGTATCTGTGTACCTCTGAAAACACTATCCTGGCCTACTGACCGTGGGTTCATTTGTATGCAATTTATACCTCAATAAAGTGCTATTAGTATATAACAAAAAATTGCATTTAGTAATAAATTATTCTATAATAAAAAAAGAGTTGATTTCAACTCTATGTGTGGAACAAGGGTAGAACTTTCCCTAGAGTCCCCAAGAGAGGAATGCTTTTTGTTGCCACAGTTTTCTTGCACAGAGTAACTGGTAGAATTGAACTGCCAACGTTTGGGTTAGTAGCTGGGTGTATAACGAATGTGCCATCAAGACTTCTGCAGGTTCTCTGTGTGGTATTTAAAATAGTCCTATTTTAATCACTGACATGATCTCTCTCCCTCTCCTCTTTACCTGACCCAGCTGTCACTTTGTCACTCTACCTTTTGTATTACTCTAGGAAATATTTGCAGTGTAATATGTGTACTCTTATTTTTAAAGTCACCACTTAATCAATCTATATCATAAAAACCCTGAAAGACAGAGTAGTACTGCCTCATAGGGTCTCCGAGGCTGAAACCATGACAGAAATAGACTATCACATCTTTATTCCACAGAACAACTAGGGTGCTTCAGTCACAGACTTAGCATTTAAACCACTGATCTACCAGGATTCTTCAGCACATCAACACCACACACGAACTTAAATAAATATTTAATTATAGGACAAGGTAGCATATATTATCTTTTAAATACATTGGAGGCTTTAATCCCCCATGCTGCCAGGAGTCCTGGTTTGTGATTGCCTCCCTTCTTTGCTGGCAGCTTACTGTTTATTAAATACAGGAAGATGTTATGCCAGTCTTATTACTTGGTAGTAAACGGGGACACATGGTCTCTTTGAAACCCTTCCTACTGAGATTCTACAAAAATGGGTTTATGGATGGACACAAAAAGAAGGGTGGCTTCAGTAAGCAGGAGACATGTGGTTAGGATCAATCAAAATGATTCCTCCAGGAATCAATATATAATATACCTGGAAATAAGAGACTAATTGCCAAGAAACAGCTATGAAAAATGTAAGATAGGTGGAATTGAGTGCTAAATGGTATGTTTCTTAGAAAAGGATTTCAGAGACCAGGAAAGAGATTAGAACTGGAGTAGCTAGAGAAAGTCTTTGCTCATGGAAAACCTGGAAATGTATCTCATAGAAAGGTGAACCAATAAGCTATTAAGAGTGTGGATTCAATTAAAATATATCTTTTATTTAGACTGCCCCAGCTTTGTTTTCTCTTGAATCAATAAGCACCCTTCCTTATGAAATTCATGCAGACAGTGCAGCTAGGGGCTCAAGCTCAGGCAAAAGATGGACACAGTATAAAGAGAGCTTCACAAGAGACACCAGTCCTGAGACCCACTGAGTATTTCCAGGATTGTAGAAGATGGTACATGGACCAGAGACAAAGTAAAAACATTCATTTGCTCCAGGAGCTGCAGATGAGCTTTGAGACTCACCATTAATCCCACAAGATTTGTTTCTATTCTCTCAAACGAAGAGAGGAGATAATGAGCTCCTACTGAAGTGTGTTTGCCTTAATGGGGAGACTTTACCTGAGAACCCTGGGAAACACTGCAGGTGCTCATTCCTGATGCAGAAACAGACTTTGAGTTCATTGCCTCCCTTCCACAAAGTCATCCCTGAAAGCACTTAAAATGCTTTGCTGGTATATTTAGCCAGAAAAAAACCAAAGCCATCATTTTGTATCTTTGTTGTCATTGTTAGCTATGTTGGCAATCTTACATGCTTTCAACAAGATGCTAAACTACCTTACATCTAAGATTAATCCACCTAGAATTGTTCTGCCAGGTAACTAAGACATAATTTTCACTTGGTCACCTTGGAATAAATCCACTCCAAAGTAATGTCCACACAAACTGGGAATGTGTAACTGGGCAAACAATCTGGACATTGTCATCAGAACTTGTCATCTGAGAGAGTCGACTTCAGGTTGGCATTTCAACTTTGCACAAGTAAGACTGATTTGTTTGTTTGTTTGTTTGTTTAAATCTACAGCTGCATTTTCTTCAGTGTTGGATGATATGAGTTACAACTGATCCTTGGAAGTGAGCTTGGTTGAGTTTGGGGTTGTGTGTAAATTAGTGGGTTTATAAAATATGAACAAGGTGGTATGTGGTTGACCGGAGAGCTTGAATCACAGAAATCCCGGTAAGCTACTCTGTTTCCTGGAATTATACTGATGTGTGATAATCATGTGAAATAGAGTTCTGTCTTTGACATCAGATTGACTGTAGTTAAAATCCAGCCTTTTCTTTCACTGACTAGTAATGTGACTTCCAGCAAGTTGCAAAAGTACTCATTGTCTTATTGTCTTTCTAATCACATCAGGAGATCATTGAAAGGATTATATGATATCATATATGTAGAATGTTCAATATTATGATTGCCACGGTAATATTCAAGATGATGCCAGAACTAGGAAAGGCAATGTATAGAGGTGGTTCGATATTTATCACTTGGGCCGGGGGACCAGATTTCAGATAATTTAATTCTTGCTTTGAAACAGCAGGAAAAAGATTTAATATTTTAAGCTCAATTTTTTCAACTAGGCAATAAAAATAATGCCCCTGGATGGCTCAATTAGTTAAGCAGACCATGGCTACCTGAAAAGGTGGCAGCTCAAATACACCTACAGACATGACCCAAGAGAGGCCTAGCAATCTCCCTTGAAAATCCTGTGGAAGAGTTCCTCTCTGCACACAGGGGTCACCATACTATAGTTAGCAGCTGCAAACCTCATCTACACGATGAGGTTAAATATTCTTCTCCCACACTGTTATTGTGAGGCTAGAATGAAAAAAAAAAGTACTCAAAGGGTCCCATGAAAATGTCTCACTAAGGGCTGAGCCCCGGTGGTGTAGTGGTTGTGCGCGGGACTGCAGCCTACTGGGATGGAGGTTCAATTCCAGCAGTGGGGCTGAGCCTCCTACTCCCACCACCGGAGAGCAGTGATGCCCCCCCCCCCAAAAAAAATAAAAATAAATTTTAAAAAAAATTTTAAAGAAAAAAAAAAAAGAAAATGTCTCACTAAATGTTAGCACTAATATTTTGAGATACTGAACACATAGAGGTGGAGAGAGTTAACCCTGCTGAGTTCCTTCACTCTCCCAAGGGTTCAACCTTGGAAGCCAGAAAAGGAAGACTTCAGGAGAATCAGTGAGGAAATATCAGGTTAGCCAAATAGCTACTTGGAGGATTCCCTAAATAATAAATATACAGTGAGTGTAAGGGGACAGCGAAATGTAGTTGCACAAAATTTGCCATCAAAGAGCTAGGGTTCATAATGCAGCTCTTCTCCTTATTAAATTGATGACCCATAGACAAGTTAAAACCCCAATGTTCACACTCACTGTTTTTAGGAAAATGTATATGTAGAAAATTCATAACAAAATTGCCTATAGCAAAGTACATTTTCCAGCAAACATGGCAAATTATAAAAATATAATGTGTTTGTAAAAAAGAAAACACAAATTGAAGTCATATTACTGTATTGTGGCTATCATGTCTTTAAATTTTAAAGCCAATCCAAACTATATCTTAAATATATTTTTAAATTAACATAAAAGAACAAATATGGAAAGATAAAAATATAATACACCCACACATGAGAAAGCTTCAAACGTTCCTGGAAAAGTGCAATTAAAAGATAATGGAATTTTCCCACAAACCTTTTGAAGCGCATATGTATCTAGAGAGAATACACCAAAAAGGATAGGAATTAAAGCAGAAAAGTAAGGGAGAATAGTGAAAGAACATGATGAGAAATTTTTAAGATAAAGAAGGACCTAGCCTTGAGCAAGGTCTGGTTTTCAGGAATGGAAGAGCTATGTTTGACTCAATTACTGCCATGTAATTCCATAGCCTCAGGCTTGCTCTCTGCCTTTAAGTCACTTCAACTCAGAGCTACCCCAGAGGACAGGGCAGAATAACTTCTGTGGATTTCTAACACTGTAACTCCTTGAGGAAGCAGAAAGAAAGCCTCATCTTTCTCTTGTGCAGAAGTTGTGGTTTCAAACCTCTGACCTTGCAGGTAGCAGCCCAGTTCATCCCCACTGTGCTACCAGGACAGTGGCTTATCCTTACTTAGGCTTATCCTTAAAGGAACTACCAATCAATCGGCATTATTATCTTGTAATTTAGATATACAATTCATGTGGTGGGATACTATCAACTTGGTTGTAACTCACGGCAACCCTATCTACAGCAGAACACAGCATGGCCCGGTTTCCAATCATGGTTCTGTGTGAGCCCATTGTCACAATCATTGTGTCAGTCTCTCTCCTTGAGGCTCTTCCTCTTGTTCACTGAGGTTCCTCCACTCAGCAGTCCCAAATGGCGTGAGGCAAAGTCTCGCCACCATGGTGTATCAGTAGACTACAGGCTGTACTTCTGCTAAGACTCATTGTTCTTCTGGCAGCCCAGGGTATCATCAAGAGTCTTCACCAACACCAGTCCACAATAATCAATAGAGAGAGTACACATGTTTCAAACAGGACATTTAGGAAAATTCGTTCAAGCCAAACTTAGCCCACATATCTAAACATAGAAAAATGACAGATTAATAAAGCCTTTAATTAGATGGATTGGCACAGTGGCAACAATGGACTCAAGCATATGAACATTTGTGAGGACCGCTCAAGACAAGGTACTGCTGCTACTTTCTGTTGTACATAGGGTTGGTGTGGCTCTGAAGCAACTGAGTGCAATTAAGCCCCACCACTTTTCAGAGCAGAAACTAAAGTTTATACCAATAGAGACACCCAAAGAAACTAATTAAGCCCTGCTGTTAGAGTGGGAGGTAGGGGAGGGAGACGGAAGAGCAACCCTAGGAAACCATTTTTATATGATATGTGATGACTGATTTAAGCTGAGGAGCTTTTCATGAGGCCTAACAGAAATGTGGCCCTCTTCCCACAAAGGGAGTCAAGCTATTAGGATGTTTCCACAGGTGTCTGAACTGGGTGGAGACTCCATCACAAATTCTGGTCTTGTTGAAAGGTCTCAAAGGAATTAGAGGACTGATGGGAGATAAATCTCACCATTATTTGTGCCAACTATGGCCAAGTTTGCAAACAACTAGTTCTTTGGCTATTTTACTTTCAACCTTTCTGAGGATCTGCTTTCCCAAATCCAGGATAATTAAAGTGTCGATCACGTGTATTTCACAGGGGTGTGACGGCAAGCACAGATACTCATAACTTGGAAAATGTTTAAAAATAATAAAACAATATCATGAAGAGCAGCTTTTATTACTCTGGATTTTATAAAAAATGTGACCATCTACATGTTACTATAGCAAAGAAAATTCTGAGTTGTGCTGTAAGGGATGGTGTGTTAGTCTGGGTAGACTAGAGAAACAAATTTATAAGTAAGCATATGTGTATAAGAGAGAGGTTTAAATACGAGAGCAATTAAACATTGAGCCCAGTACATTCCAGCCCAGTTCAGTCCAAGGTCATCAGTCTGATATTAGCCCACATGTCTAATACCAATCTATAAAGTCCTCTTCAGACTCATGAAGCACGAAGTGACACCAGGACAATCACAGGTCAGTGGGTGCAGTCTTGTGTATTCAGTGGCAGTAGAAGTTGGCAAGGCTCAGGGTCAATCAGCATGCTGCCATGTGTCTTGTTAGCTGCAAGGTCTCCCAGGAAGTAAGCAGAGAGATAGTGCCTCATGCCTCCAAGAAGGAATTACTACATTTCCCAGAATTGTCCGGAGGCCGTGCCCACACAGAGGTCTCATTGGCTATCTCCAGATTGATAGGCTAGCCTCCACCCCTACACTCTTGTTTTTGTTTTGGGTTCTTTTAGGGGGATTGGGGGGCATCACTGCCCCCTGGTGGTGGGAGTAGGAGGCCCAGCCTTGCTGCTGGACTTGAACCTTCAACCCAGTAGACCGCAGTCCCACGCACAACCACTACGCCACCGGGACTCAGCCTTGTGTTTTTTGTTTTTGTTTTTGTTTTTTCCCTACACTCTTAATCCTCAAACTGACATCATATTGGATGACCACCACAGATGGAGTCTTTAAATAATCCAACTTTGACGTTCATGGATTCGCCAGGGTATCTGGGTGATATGCTGTTGATAGACAAGGAGTTCATTATAGATACATGGACTCTGAATTAGCAAAATCTTACCTGAGAAGATTGGGAAGATATTACTGAGGAAGCCATGCAAACAATCTAGGAGGGTGCGATAAAGTAATTAATTCAGGAGACTTGGTATGAAGATTAAATCCACCACTGACATAGAAGCAAAAAAAAAAAAACAGCTTTAAATGTCTGATTTCAGTTTCTCATTCACCAGTAAGTCTGATGATCATTCCTGTTTCATATGATTGTTGGAATAAATCCATAAAGTATTGTATGTGGAAAGTCCCGGTACAGTATAGTTGACTTTGAGGAAAAGTCAAATCATCTTGGATTTCTTGGCAAATGCACCCATTTCATTCAGAACTAGACACTTTATTGGGCCGCAATGGATAGCCAGCAAGTATGAAGTATTTTGATATGGCTCAAATGATCCTATAACAATTTAAAAATATATGGAATTTTAAAAAATACCATGACTAAGTAAACTATGACATAACTATCTTAAGCAATTAGTAACTCCAGATAAAGTATTCATTTGACTTGCTGCTCTTAGAAACAGTAAGAGCCAAGTCACATTTTTTCTCTACATACCCATATTTCCTTTCCATATCTTGCAGAACATAGCATGTGTTATTATAATAAGCACCACTTCCTATTTTCTGAATTAACTTATAGACAAAGTATTGAAAACAGTGATAATAGTAGGTATTGTTAAGTGGATGGGTTGGTATTTGCTGTTGTTGTTTGTTTGTTTGTTTGTTTGTTTTGGGGGGAACATTACTGCCTCTGGTGGTCATGAGCGCTACCCAGTGCTGCTCCTGAGAGCCGCCGCTGGATTTGAACCCCCAAGCCCGCGGGCCACAGTCCCACACTCAACCACTTATGCCACCGGGGCTCAGCCCCTATTGTTGCTTTTAAATGAGACAAAGAAGACAGAGAAAAAATGGTGGTAGAAATGTTTCATCTTAAGTACTCAGTGACACTCCAGATATATCCACTTAATTATGGAAACAAAAAAAAACAGAAGCAAATATATTATTTAAAGATGCAATGAAGAGCTGAGCCCTGGTGGCATAGTGATTGTGTATAGGACTGCGGCCCACTGGGATGGCGGTTCAATTCCTTTGTTCCATGGGAGCAAAGGCTGGGCCTCCTATCCCACCACCAGAGGGCAGTGATGCCCCCCCAAAAAAAGATGCAATGAGAACCCATAAAGGTCTACCGACAACATTATGATAAAGTTTGTGCAAGAAAATACATTATTGTCCAGAGCAGGAAGTCAATATATGCAGTCTAAAATTAACTATGATAACACTGGATGGCTCTTTCTGTGTGCTGGGCACAGCTCAACACCATTGACAATTGCTAATGTATCTAATACTCAAAATAGCACTCTGACACGGGTATCTTCAGACTATGGGTAAGGAAATTAAAGAACAGAAGATCAGATAACTTGCCTAAGGTCCTACCAGCAGATGAGACAAGGTCACAAGCATGAACATAGTTTTGATCACTGGGCTATGCATTCCAAAATAGAATTGATAGGACACATTACAGAAGATGACCGCTGAGCAGGGATCGTGAATGTGAAGTGGAGATGAAGGCTTCTAGCATTCCTTTAATGCTATTTTAGCTAGGCTATTTTTTAATATGCCTGTATAATTGCATAAGAAGAAGAAATTTTTATCTAAGTGTAATCTGAGAGAAAAATCAGCATCAAGAGAATGTTCATCATCTTCCAGCTTCAACACTTTTTTTTTCTTTTTAAAATCATTTTATTGGGGCTCTTACAACTCTTATCACAGTCCATCCATCCATCCATTGTGTCAAGCACACTTGTGCATTTGTTGCCATCATCATTCTCAAAACATTTTCTTTCTACTTAAGCCCTTGGTATCAGCTCTTCAAGTTTCTCCTCCCCCCACCAGCCCTCCACACAAACCCTTGATAATTTATAAATTGTTATTCTTTTATCTTGTCTTAAACTGTCTGATGTCTCCCTTCACCCACTTTTTTGTTGTCCATCCCCCAGGGAGGGGATTATATGTAGATCCTTGTGATTGATTCCCTCCTTCTATCTCACCTTAACCCTACCCTCCTGGTATCACTACTCTCATTATTGGTCCTGAAGGGCTTATCTGTCCTGGATTCCCTGTGTTTCCGGCCACATCCTCTGCTCTAGATGGATTTGTAAGGTAGAGCTCATGAAGGTGGGGTGGGGAGAGGGAGTACTAGAGAACTACAGGAAAGATATATGTTTCATCGGTGCTATACTACACCCTGACTGGCTCATCTCTTCTTTGTGACCCTTCTGTAAAGGGATGTCCAACTGTTTACAGATGAATTTTGAGTCTCCACTATGCACACACACACCCTTCATGCACAATGATATGACTTTTTGCTTTTTGATACCTGATCCCTTCAACACCCAGTGATCACACATGCTGGTGTGCTTCTTCATGTGGGCTTTGTTGCTTCTGAACTAAATGGTAGCTTGTTTACCTTCAAGCCTTTAAGACCTTAGACTCAATATATTTTGATAGCTGGCACCATTAGCTTTCTTCACCATATTTGCTTCTGCACATGCTTTGTCTTCATCCATTGTGTCTGGAAAACTTCAGCAAATCTTTCATGAGAACTCACTGCCATTGAGTCAATGTGGACTTACAGTGACCCCCTGAGGGGTTCTGAGACTGTAACTGTTTGGGGGAGTCTCACCTGAGGAGTGGCTAGTGGTTTCAAACTGCTGACGGGATTACAATTATAACTACGACAAGTGCAAAACTAAGGCTAATGTGTGGATGGCATAGAGAGAGAGAATGTGGTTCATAAATAGAATGAGCACATAGGACTGTCCAATGATGGATTTTTACACAATGCAGTGAATATGGACCTTCTAGTCATAGTTTTTTGAAAATTCCACCAAAAGGGTGGGTCTGAATAAGAGAAGCTAGGGGAAGATACTAGTAGGATTCAGTTGTGAGTAATGGTTAACAAGGCTAACTGTGACTGTAAAAAACTTGCACATCTCTGGGATGGAGGTTCAAATCGAGCACAGCTCTGCAGGAGCAAGGCTGGGCCTCCTACTCCCTCCACCAGAGGACAGTGATACCCGCCCCCCCCCTAAAAAAAAAAAACTTGTACATCTAATGACAAAGTTGGTCAGTTTTTCATCCTACAGCGCTTAAGTGGAGCCATCTCAGAAGCAGAAAGGGAGATTTCAGTACTAGCAAGAGACATGAATGAGGACTGGAGAGCATTCAGTGACACCAAGATCCCTCTGAACTGAAAGTGTTTGGTCCAGGGAATAGCCAAGACAAGAGACAGCAACACATGAGAGGTACAAGGGGCAACACACAACCAAGAGGCAGAGCTGTGGACTCTCAGGCCCAGAGCAAAGATACTGGGTGTGACTCGGTACTTCATTGGGGAGTTAAGAATCAATTACCTTTGGGTACAGGCTTAATAAAGAATGACATGGCCTCTGTGTATTTATGAGCAGCCCTAAAGTAGCTTTGGAGCAGGGTAGAAGCCAAGAAGCCAAGAGAGAGGCAGTTTGGTGCATCTCAATCTTGCCACATTGACAGAGAAGAAACTTCCTCACTCATTTAGGTTACAATCTATTAGCTTCTCTAATAAACCAAATAATCCTGAATACTGTCTGTGAGTTTTACAAGGCCATTGCAATGAATTGTCAAACACAGCTGAGAAGGATAGAGTGCTGTGGGAGGGGTGGTACATGTCAGAAATATTCAATAATTATACATAGATTGTATTTCTATATTATTTCTCTAGAAGGTCCAAGGGTAAAAGCATGTCCAACACCAACTTTAGAAAAATCAATTTTAGCAAGGTGTTGCTGCTGATTTTTTTTCCTTCCTCCTTGTAAAGGCAGAGATCAGGCAACCCCACATCACACATTTTACACGTGGGTACTGGATGACGACATGAAAGGTCTGTGGAAAAGGACACTCTAACGCTACATGGAGATTAAGCTAGAGCCTGCCAGGGTCGTTTCCAAATATGAAAGTCTATCTATTTCTTTTTCTCACAGGAATGTTCTAAAATGATCAAGAATTAATTTGAATAGAAATATCAGCTTAAGACTCACATTAATGAAATGCATAAGAAGAAAAATATATTCAAGAAAAATCAACCAGGCACATCATTATGAAAAGCAAGCTTTAGAAGTTGACCCAGAAATATAAATTTAACTTCTACCACAGAAAGAAAGAATCTGTCCTTCAATTCTGGAATTGTTTCTTAATCTTATTATTCTTCTTAGACCATCGTTCTACCCATGGCCAAGTATAATCACACCACAGTAACTGAGTTCATCCTCGTGGGCTTTATCAATCACCCCAAGTTAGAGATTCCCCTCTTTGTGGTACTTCTGAGTTTCTATCTAGTCACCCTTCTGGGGAATATGGGCATGGTCATTTTGATTCACATAGATACCCAACTCCACACGCCAATGTACTTCTTCCTGAGCCATCTCTCCCTCTTGGACACCTGCTATTCTTCAGTCATCACTCCTCAGATTCTGGCCACACTGGCGACAGGCAAGACAACTATCTCTTATGGTCAATGTGCTGTCCAGTTCTTTTTTTTTCACCATCTGTGCAGGTACCGAGTGCTTCCTGCTGGCAGTAATGGCCTATGACCGCTATGTTGCCATTAGAAACCCACTGCTTTATACTGCAGCCATGAATCCCAGAATCTGCTGGGCTTTGGTGGTAGGAGCCTATGTGTGTGGTGTGTCAGGAGCCATACTGCGTACCACATATACCTTCACCCTCACCTTCTGTGATGACAATCAGATCAACTTCTTCTTCTGTGACCTCCCACCCCTGCTCAAGCTCGCCTGCAGTGACACAAGAAACATAGAGATTATCATTGTCTTCTTTAGCTGTTTTTTCTCTATCAATCCTCTGGTCATCATGATTTCCTATCTGTTCATCGTCAGGGCCATCTTAAGGATGAAATCTTCAGGGGGAAGGGCCAAAACTTTCTCTACGTGTGTGTCCCACCTTACGACTGTGGCCCTCTTCTTTGGGACTCTCACCTTCATGTATATACGGAGCGGCTCAAATAAATCCCTGGAAGAAGACAAGATCGTGTCTGTCTTCTACACTGTGGTCATCCCTATGCTCAACCCTCTGATCCACAGCTTGAGAAACAAGGATGTGAAAGCTGCCTTCAGAAAGGTCACTGGGAGATCCGGGTGGCCCAGAGCACGTAGGTCTGAGGAGGAGGATCTTTCCCCTTAGCCTATCATCTCCTCATATCTACATGTTCTAATGCATATAGCCTATATCCAAAAGGAAAGAAGGTAGATACATGCTCTCCCTCGCACACAAGCAAAACATCAAACCTGGTTTTCAGTCCATTCCTTCCTCTCTGAACACACAGCAGTCTCATGGCACTTTGTAGCATCATGGCTTGTGAAATTTCTCCCCACTTCACAGATGTTGAGTTTATCTCACCCATTCCATTAATCTTTATACCCATGCTTGGTGCTATGCAGTGAATTACTTAATACATCTTTACTAGCCATTATCTTTGCAATGTCCACTGTGTTAATTTAGGTAGACTACAGAAACAAATCCATAAACACACATATGTATATAAGAAAATTTTATAGAAGAGGTAATTATACATTAAGAAAGCATTCGAACCCAGTACAGTCCAAGTCTGATGTTAGCCCATATGTCTGATACCAGTCTATAAAGTCTTCTTCAGACTCACGAAACACATGCAATGACACTGAATGCAAGATGGTCACAACACAGATGGGTAGAATGCCTTTGAATGCAGTGGCATTGTAAACATCTCAGTGTGTCAGGCGTCTCTAAATGAACCCTCTGGCTTCAGAGGTCTGGTTGCATCCATGTGGCACTAGGGTAGCTCCATGTGGCTTCTCCTCAGGAATGTCTCACAGGAAGTAAGCCTTGTCAGTAGAGAGTCTCCAATCAAGTCTTCTCTCAGGTGAAGGCCATGCCCACACAAAGATCTCATTGGCTATCTCCAGATTGAGACCCCTACACTCATAATCCTCAAATCGATACCAGATTTGGTGACTGCCACACCCACCAAATGACTGGGTGACACAGCAAACAAAGTGTTTGCACCTCACAAAGGAAGTTGGACAGCTTGTGAATACTGGACATCAGGTGCAAGACAACCTTGAAAGGGTTCTTGTTTTGTTGCTACATGTCAACTCACAGTAAACTTATGTACAACAAAAGAAAATACTGCCCGGTCCTGCACAATACTCCTAATGGTCGTTATGTTTGAGCCTATTGTTACAGCCACTATATATCAGTCATTGATGGTTTTTCTCCTTTTTTAATGATAATCTACTTAACCAAGAATGTGACCTTCCTTAGTGTCTGGTCCCTTTTGATAGCATATCCAAAAGATTTAAGATGAAAGTTTTGCCATCCTTGCTTATAAGGAGCTTTCTGGTTGTACTTCTTCCAAGATTTGTTTATTCTTCTGACAGTCTATGGTATATTTGATATTCTTCACCATAATTCAAAGGCATCAATTCTTCTTTATTCTTCTCATCCATTATCCAACTCTCATGTGCGTGTTTAGCAAATGAAAATATGAGGACTTGGATCAGGTACATCTTATTCTTCAAGTGACACTTTTTTATTTTTTTACACTTTGAAGATAACTTTTGCGGTACGTTTGCACAATGTGATATTCTACTTGATTTCCAGGATGCTGCATCCAGAGGCACCAACTCTAAGAGATGGGACCATGAAAAGATGACTTATGGAACACTCATGACTGAATTTGTCAGATTTTTCATTGTCTAGACTTAAAAGAAGACGGTTCTTGGCCACAGTGGAGACCGTGCAACCACCAACATCAAAGATCTGGGAGTGGAGTGCATCCTTTGGTGTCACGGTCCCTAGCCTAACCTAGGAGAGAGAAATACAGAACACCAGGGAGATGACAAGATGTGTGAGCAGAGAAATAGTGCAAACAGAGGAAGCAAAGGCAGGACATTACCAGAAGTGGTGGGCTTTTTAGTCTATAAACCAAATTCATTGCCATTGAGTCAATGTTGAGTCACAGTGACACCACTCCCCACCCCGACCCCGTGGGTTTCTGAAACTATAGCTGTGTAAGGAGTAGGAAGCAAGCCCAGTCTTTCTCCAGAGGAGCTGTTAGCTGTTTCATGTGGATATCAGTTCAATGAGTAACCACTATACAATAACAAACTTTTATGCCTTCAGGTAGAAGGTTTCCTGGCACAGTGGTATACCTCTGGGTACCTGTTGGTCGAGCTAGACTTGACAATACCTGGAGTTAAAGCTGAACACTTTAGGGTCACAGCTTATTGGAAGAGTGAGGTGTCTCTGAGCACTTATCATCAGAGTTAAAACAGTTTTGTAACATTTGGCCAAGCAGGATTAAGAAGCTGAAAGCCAACAAGAACTATGTCTATGGGTGTGGCTAAGAAATGCTACCCTGACCAAATAAGTGTATCTTGAATTGCTTATGATCCTGAACTGTGTTCTATTACTTGCATAATAAACCCCATCACTGGGAGTATGGTTTTATGTTCTGTGTAGCAACTAATTATTGAACCCATCAGAGAAGTAAAGAGTGCCGTGAATGGGGATGACTGACATCAGAATTGGTTTTAAAAAAAAAAAAAAACGATGAGAGGCTGAAGACAAACCTGACTTCTTTCTCACAGGAATGGGGCTATTGATGCTGATGTGACTTGCCTCTTATCAGAGGTCAGATTTGAAGGGAGGACCCTTCAAGTCACTAAAAGGATGATGTTTCCCTCTTGATAATGTGTTATAAAGATTAAAGCGATGAAAATCACCTTATGAAAAAATTGGATTATTCCAGATAGGTTTGCTGGGGCAGAAATAAGCTTCATCAAATAATGTTCTATTATTCAAAATGCTTGTGCCGGTGCTCTGTTCCATGTAGGCACTTCATGGCTCACTTTATCACTAATTTATATTCGTGGCTCACTTTATCACTAATTTATATCTGTCCTTATCTTTTCATATACAACATCCCCCAAATACAAGACTTGATTTCTCACCTCCAAAACAGCTCCTTCCCAAATTTTCTGCAGCACTGCATAGAGAACCCATTTGTTCACAGAAACAAATTAATCAGTTTGATTTAGTCTTCTCATTCTCTCACAACCCACATCCAAATCATGAGCACATTCTTCTACCTCTAACTTTAAAAAGGGCCCCACTTCATGTGTGCAGGTGGCATTGGCCGCTGTGCTAGAGTCTCATGTCCTGTGGTTCTGCTACCTTTAGAGCAAGAACAGGTGCGTAGTGCTGTTCAGCTATGCTTGATAGCCAGTTGCATTGAGTCAACTCCATCTCCTGGTGACCGAATGTGTGTCAGAGTCGAACTAGTCTTATTTTTCATAAGTGATTTTCCAGGCCTTTCTTCCAAGGCACACTTGAGTAGACTAAACTTTTTGCCCTTTCAATTAGTTGCCAATTATGTTAAGCAGGTGCACCACCCAGGGACCTGTATGCACTATATTGTTGCATCAATTCAATTCTGACAGAGTAACTCAATGTGACAGAGTATACATTCCATATATGGTTCTCTTTGTTGTGTTGTTGCTGTTGTTGTTAATTAGGTGAGGCTTACATTTCAGATCATCATTTTTTTTTATTCAGCACTTAAACAATCAAACTTCTCAATCATTTTCCATGTCTCCAATTTTTTGATCTTCTCTCCCTTTCACAGGATTTATTCCCTTCATGTTCGCCCAAGTTAACATCTCTCTACACTATAGTCCCGTCACTATTCTGTCATACTGTGGTGGCTCGTGTGCTGCTATGGTGCTGGAAGTTATGTCCCTGGTATTCCAAATACCAGCAGGGTCACCCAGTGTGAACATGTTCCAGCACAGCGTCCAGATGAAGAAGGCTGCAGAGAAAATGCACTGTTCACCTCCGAGGAATTAACCCTTAAAAACCTATGAATAGCAGTGGAATATATTCGTTTTCTGAAAAATCATAAAGGGAAGGGGAACACTGTCAGATACAGTGCTGGGTGAGGCACCGCCTCCCCCGGGTTGGATTGCATTCCAAACATGACTGAGGAAGCGCTACCTTCTCAATGAGAACCCACACTAATGACTAGGATGGAACAAAAATTTAGGGAACTTCATTTGCTGCTGGAGGAAGAATCAAAATGATGAGCAGCAACAACTGGGAGGTCCCCACCAAGAGGAAATGACACGGGGCTCAAGAATAAGACAATTCCAATACAGCACTGACGGTGTTCTGTTCTGTTGTACATAGGGGTCACTATGAGTCGGAACTGACCTGCGGACACCAATCAACAATAACAACAAAGCCAGAAGTAGTTGAATTTTGCTCTCTAGAGAAGCTGTGCATCAGAATGAATTTGATGCCAGTGAGAGTGATCAAATCCCAGGATGTGACCGAACAATATAATCACTTCCATAATGGGATCAGCTCTTAGCAGACAATCAGGAGTCCAAAGATTAGGACAGATGCAACTACCTACTCAGATCAAAATCCCGATGCATTCCATTGAAACGAAGTCTCCTCAAAGATATTGCCTGCTTAAAATATAAGTAGATACTGTGGGAAAGCTTTTGCTGGCATTGGACTCTAGAAATCACTCATCAGCCTCTATTTCTTTGGACATAAGCCATCGGAAGCCCTGACCTACTGTCCTTGGATTCATTTGCCTCTGCAGTCACCACCCTGTTGTCTTCTTGCCAATGTTGAGTTCATCAACTTCCGCCAGCCTAGCATCTGACTCATCTACTTGGAGCCTGTCTGGACTTGGACTTACCTGCTTCTACCACTTATAAATTTACTTATTTATCATTATAAATTTATTAATGTACATACCATATACAGTTGAGTATAAGCCATCCCAAATATCAGCTGAGACACTTAATGTTACCACAAAAACTGCATTAAAATGTGCTGAAAAACTCAGCTTATCCACAAATACATACTGTATGTGAGCTTCACTGGTTTTCCTTCTGTAGAGAAACCAGCCTAAGACACCATCTCAGAGAAGTTTTTAGAAAATGAATGCTCTGGGAAATTTCAAGATATACCTTGCAGAGTAAAGGTCAAGCTGATGTCCTTCTTCTCCTTACCAGTATGAATAAGGTAAGACATTCAGTGGGTTTCTTTCCATTTAGAAGACAACAGAAAATATATTTGGACTAGGTCGCCCTGATCTATTTAGCAGAGACCTGAGAGGTTTTCAGAACATAAAAAGGCTCTGTCCATTTGATCCAAACTCAGCAGCATATATCTCAACCATTTATAGCTCTATAAAAAATAGGCTTGTGGTAAATGGAGGTGCTTTTAAAAAATGGGAAGAAACCACAAAGGGAGCACCATAGCAAGAATCCTAAAAATTTTAAAGCAGAGTCATAAGCTCTACAGCAAGAATTAAGTCATTGTAAGCTGGCTTGATGGTGAGCCTGGAAAGAGACTAAGAATCTCATCATATAACAAAAAAGAACCATAAAACAGGATTCTTGTTTCGAACCATCCTTATTAGCCTACTAGGTTTAAAGTTAGTGTGTTCGACTAGAGAAACAAATCCATAAACCTGCATGTGTATATAAGGAAGAGATTTATATACAAGAGCAACTGTACATTAAGAATACATCCCAGGCTAGTCCAGTCCAAGGTTATAAGTCAGATATTAGCACATATGTCTGATACCAATCAAAAAGTCCTCTTCAGATTCACAAAGCACATGCAATGATGCCAGGACAATCACAGGCCAGTGGGTGCAGAGTCTTGTGTGTCCAGTGGTGGTAGAAGCATCTCAGTGCTGGCAGAGACCTCTCTGTGACTTCTCAAGCAGCTCAGCACTGGCAGGAGTCTCTATGTGGCTTTTCTGGTTTAAGAGGTCCGGTTCCATCAGGGTAAGCCCATGTGGCTTCTCCACCAGGATGTCTCACAGGGAGTCAGTCAGACTTGTGTCTTCTCAGTAGAACGTCTTCAAGGGACTTAGTAGTGAGTCTCTCACTTCCAACAGGGAAATGCGGTCAGATTTCCCAGAATTCTCAGAAGAAAGCTTTGCCCACACAGAGGTCTCACTGGATATCTCTAGAGTGACAAGCTAAACTCCACCCCTAAACTCTTAATCCTCAAATTGACACCATATTAGGTGACTGCCACAGTTCGTATGCCCAGAAAGTCTCAAAAACATTAGATTGAATATTATAAAGCACTCACAAAGGAAAATATACAACATTGCTTCATTTATATGTCGTTCAAAATTGAGAGAAACCAGAATAGTGCAAAGTATGGAAAGAATGATGATCAGGAAATGGAAGGGGAATCTGGAAATGCTCAATGGATGCAGGAAGGGGGGGCGAGTATTAAAGCCAATGGTAATGATGTATACACAACTCCTTTTGGTTTAATTATGGAAGTGTTTCATATGTGAATGTTATATAAAGAAAACTACTTAAAAAAACAAGCAATAAGGAAATCAAACATGGTCTATGGTTACCATAGCTGAAGGAGGGAGAGGTTTTGCTCAGGAGGCATTGCTCTGTGGTACAATTTGAAGAGTGGTATCAATAATGGCTATACAACATGAAGAGTATCATCAATGGCACAGAATTCTACCTGTAGAAGTTGTTGAATTGGAGAATAATTTGTTGTGTATATTTTTGTCAACATTTTTTTAAAAAAACACCATACATGAATAACAAGGAGTATGGGGAAAAAAAGAAAACGTTCTAAAATTGATTGGGTTAAAGATTATACAATCCTTCTTGATACAGTCGAACTATCAAATTGTACCACATATGGGTGAAGTGCCAATAAAATTGTTATGATTCATTACACTTTTAAAATAATAGTCCAAATGGAGACAGGAAATAATCTTCTGAGGTGTAGAAATCTTCTATATTTTTGATCTGAGGAACAGATAAATTAGAGAGAGAGCTAGGATAGACACACACAAAGGCTTATTTATAACATTAAAGTTCTCCCAGGACAGTCCTTTTTTCCACTGGTGTCACTGGAGGGGGAGCAGAGGACTGCCAGCAAAAACAGCAGCAGTCTCAACCCACCAGCTCTTCTGCAGGAGAAGGAGGAGGTTGCCTGCTCCTGTATAGATTTACAGACTCCGAATCCCCATTCGGGGTTGTTATAAATCAGTATCAACTCAAGGGCAGTGTGTTTGAGTGTGGGCTGACATCCCCGCCAAAGCGGCATTTTCTCGGATTTTCCAATTGTTTAATGAGCAGCTGGAAGCCTCTGATTTGTGCTCAGTATCTCCTATGGTAGTAATTAGTAGTGTGCGAAGCCTGTGTGCAGTCAACAGACTTCTCCCTTTGACGTGTCTCTAAATCTGACAGACTAATCAACCACAGCCTCTCTCCATGATCTTGTCCATATTCAACTAAAAGGTCTGGAACAAGGCAGCGTGGCAGTGCACCCCTTGGGGTGCTGCAGGAGGTGTTTGTAGATACCACCCAGTGACACCTGTTGGGGAGGGGGGGGTGACACTAAAATCTCTGGCCAAAAATTGTTTGTATAACATTTCCACCACCACATTGGCCTGTAGGAGGTATCAAGGCCCATGAGCCACCAGTGGTGGTGCCTGCAACACCATGGAAACTTGGTTCCAAGGTCCCAACCATGCCTCTGGGTACAGATGGACCAGCACCCAGTCCAAGCTGCCTGCCTCAGGTGCACCTGGTGCCCAGGAGCAGGGCAAAGGTTCTCTGACTCTGACCCACATCATAGTAGGGCACCTGGTGGTCTGAATCAGATGCCCATGCACATTTAGATCCCTGCTGGCACTGAAAGAGGAGGTCCATGGAGGTGTTGGGCTGGGGG
Organism: Nesogale talazaci; assembly: GCA_004026705.1. NCBI lineage: Eukaryota > Metazoa > Chordata > Mammalia > Afrosoricida > Tenrecidae > Nesogale > Nesogale talazaci. The sequence goes on along the minus strand of PVJH01000056.1, from coordinate 384,137 downwards.
TGGGGAGGGGGCCGTGGAGAGAGGTTTAACATTCCAAACTACCGACCACACTGGGTGACGACAACCCTAGAGAGGACCCTGCTACAAGGTCCTCCCCGATGTCGTTTCTCAGATACAAAAGTCTAGGTGTGGCTAATTTCACTGGACTCTGGTGGCTGCACACTGAGGGTTACACACTGGACTGGTAACCACAACATCAGCAATTGAGACCAATAACCTCTTCCCAGGAGTCTCAGACACCCCTAAGGGCAGCTCTGTTCTATCCCATAGGCTTGCTTGAGATAGAACAGACTTGATGGTAGGTAGAATAGACTTGTGCTTTGTTTTGTTGAGGGGGGTATGGGGGGGGGGGCGCATAGAGGTATTTGACACTGATACCCTTGAAGTCATTTGTTGTACCAGCCAGATGTACAGTGAACACCTGCCAGGACTTGGAAGATGCATGAAACTGACAGATTGTCTACTGGCAAGCTATAAGGTATAATTGAAAAATGTGCAACTCTTGACACATGGAATTCAGGATAGATAAAACCTCCAGGCATAGTCATGGGAGTAGTGATCTCATAAGGATAGGGGGATGTTGGGGTTAGGGGAGGAAGGGGAAACCCATCAAAAGATTGGAATAATGGAAATGTGAGTGAAGAGGGAGAACAGACAGTGTAAGATACAAAATAACAACAATAATCTGTAATGGATCAAGGATTCATAAGGCGGGGTGGGGGAGGGAGGATTGTAAAAGAGTAGCTGATATCAAGGACTTAAGTAGAAAGAAAATATTTTGGAAATGTTGATGGCAACATGTGTACAAGTGTGCTTAATACAATTGAAAGATGGATTTCCATAATCACCCCCCCCAATAAAGTGATTAATAAAAAAGAAAAATGTTCAAAAATTAGAATCCATAACTGCTGTTGTGATGCTAGAGAGTAGCCTGAAAGCATTCCTTTTTGTTTGTTTGTTTGTTTGTTTTTCATTTGAATGAGAATTTATAGAGCAAATTCTGTTTCCTTGCAAAAATTTAGACCTACTTTGTTTCACAACATTAGTGGCAATCTCCTCAATGTAGCAGTGTCATTTTTCCTTCCTGCCTGGATTCTCTGTGCCAGGTAGGCCTTCTTTCCTCTCCCTCCCTGACTTGGGAGCTTCGAGTCAATGCTGTGCGTTAGGTCTGATATGGGTGGTTACTCAGAGAAGAACTTTCCTCTCTGGGGGTGAATGCAGTTCCTGGCTTTAAGGAAGTCTTCGGTCCCAAGTCCTGGCAATTGTACTAGACCCTATTAGAAAGATTTTGCTACAATGGTTCGATAACTTTGTTTATTATTGATTACTAACACATTTGCTTTGCAAAAGGCAATTTCGATGGACTCCAAGAGTCCAATGAATATGTTTCTCAAGAAAGTGGACAATAAACATACATGTATATTTTTCACAAGATGTTAGACATCAGTTAACACCCATTGTGGAAGTCATAATGATGCCTTGGGAGACCTTGGGAGTGACACAAATCAGCTGAAGATGCATTGGGCATTTGCCTTCAAACTTGGTGCCTAGTGATAAGGGTTCATTGTAGGGTTGCAACAGATGCCTTCTTGCATGATGAAATATACAATTTTCCTCTAGTTCTTAAATGCTTCCTACCCTCCACCCCCCACTATCATGATCCAATACTACCTTATAAATCCGACTAGACCAAAGGATGTACAATGGTACAGATAGGAACTGGAAACTTAGGGAATCCAGAACAGATGATTCCCTCTGAACCAGTGGTGACAGTAGCATACCGGGAGGGTGGAGGGAAGATGGGGTAGAAAGGGGGAACCAGTGATAAGGTTCTACATATAACCTCCTCCCTGGAATACGGACAACAGGGAAACGGGTGAAGGGAGACATCAGACAGAGAATGATATGACAAAATAATAATAGTTTATAAATTGCCAAGTATTCATGAAGGAGGGGGGAGTAAAGAGGTAGGCGGGAAAATGAGGAGCTACTACCAAGGATTTAAGTAGAAAGCAAATGTTTGGAGAATGATGATGGCAACAAATGTACAAATGTGTTTGGCATACAATGGATGGGTGTATGGATTGTGATGAGTTGTATGAGCCCCTAATAAAATGATTTAAAATAGTTCCTTCAGACTACAGCAGGTGAGGTTAGGGGTAAATGGGGGCTAATAATGATAGGTACAAGAAGAAAGACAAAAATCTATATTTGATTGTGGTGATGATTGTACAACTCTCTATAATATATTTAAACCATGAAGCTGTGTGGTGTGTGAATTAAAGGCAACAAAACTGTTAAAAGTAAGAAATTATATAGAATTAAAATTGTAATAAAAAAAGGTGCATCATCATTACAAAGGAGGAGGAGAGCAGGGTGGGGACCTAAGGCCCACTGGTGGGTAATTGGTCACCCCCTTACAGAGGAGTCACAGGGAGGAGACAGACCAGTCAAGGGGCAGCCGGGCAGTGATGATGCAAAGAAGTTTCCTCTAGTTCCTGAAGCCTTCCTCCCCTCCAACCATCATGGTGCCAACTCTACCTTACAAATCCAGATGGACTAGAGAAGGTACACTAGTAAAGAGGGGAGCTGGGGATATGGGGAAACCAAGATGGATGAGCCCCTTCGGGCCAAAGGTTAGATTGGAGATACTGGAAGGGTAGAGAGAAGGTGGGGTAGAGAAACGGAACCAACTGCAGGATATACACACAAGCTCCTATTTGAAGGACGGGCATCAAAGGAGTGGGTTGGGGGAGAGGTCGGGCAGTGTAAGATATGACAGAACAATAACAATGTATAAAGTATTGAGGGTTGGTGGGGAGGAGAGAGCAGGGGAAGAGGGGAAGGGATGGAAAAGCCCATAGTAGGGGCTTAAAGGAAAAGGCAGATGACTGGAGAACAGTAATAGAAGTGGACATGTGAGGGTGCTTGACACAGTATGCTTATTTATATATTGTGAAAAACGATGTATGAGCCCCCAATAAAATGATTTTTTTAAAAAAACGGTGTACAAGATGTAATTAGACAACTTGCCAGGATTATACTGAATTGACTCCTCTTTTGATTGTCTAGCTTTGATTGAAAAAAAAATTGTTTTCCGAAGGGGAATTGAATAATTGTTAAGGCCATAGCTTTGCAGAATCCAAATGTGATGAAACATTCTGGAGAATCAATATTTTATTATTTTTGTCTTATATATGTTTTTGAAGGAAGATCATCTAACTGGGAGCAAAAATATTGCACCTGTGAAAATATAGGTGATGAAAGATTTATGTACTCCAATATGAAAAAAAATATGCTCTCTTCCAGTCAGCAAAGTTTGCTTGGAACTTGCTAGAAATCTCTTTGAGGGCTGAGCCCCGGTGGCGTAGTGGTTGTGCGCGGGACTGCGGCCCACTGGGACGGAGGTTCAATTCCAGCAGTGGGGCTGGGCCTCCTACTCCCACCACCTGAGAGTGGTGATGCGCCCCCCCCAAAAAAAAAATCTCTTTGCGGAGAATAGTGTACTATTAAGAAAACAATACTGTTTAGTGCAAAGAACTAGAGGTGAATCTCCTTAGCCTAATGTTGACCAACAGGGAAAAGGCACAAACAGTGCATATCATGTGGATGCAGTTATACAAAGGACGAAGACACGCATGCTAATTAACACAGTTAGGGGTAGGAGTGGGGTGACTAAAAGGGAGCATAAGTGGGATTTCAGGAATTGGGAAGGTGCTGAATCAGGTACTCACCACACAGACATATCAAGATTCTTACATTAGTGTATGAATTTGTCTAAATGTATTTCATCCTAAATGTATTTCATCCTTCAATGGTATTTTAAAGATGACCATCTATAGAAAACTCTCAGTGGGGCTCCTACTCCCACCACCAGAGAGCAATGATGCCCCCCAAAAAAAAAAAACTCTAAGAGTTCAGACAGTGCTGTTCAGTACATGTTGGACTGCTAACCACAAGATCGGAGGTTCAAACCTGCAGGCCATTCTAAGGGAGAAAGATGACATTATCTGCACCCTTAAAGATTTACAGTCTCAAAAGCCTTATATTGTCACTAAGAGTCAGAATCAGCTCAATGGCAGTAAGCTGGGGATTGGGTTTTTCAAAAGTAATAGCCCCTGAATTGTTTCCAACTGGCGGGAGCACGCTGTGTTTCAAAGTAGCACTGTGAGAGTTCTCAGAGTCGCCAATGTTCAGAAGTAGATCCAAAGTATTTCTGAGTGGACTCAAATCGCTACAGCCAAACGTGTTAGCCTTTTGCACTACACAGGGACTCAATAGCTGGTTGAAGGGCAGTCACTTATATTTTGTCATTATAAAATGCGACATTGAGAAAGAGTACAGGCAATTTTTGTGGCTGTAATTGTTGTTTACAGGCAGCTTTTTATGAATAAAAATAAGATCATATTGAAAAACATTTTCTTCTCTGATTTAACTATTGACTTGTGTGATATGTGGATATTCCAATAAAACTGATTTTAAAAAGAAAGAATAATACATGTTCCTCAGAAAAATGCCAGAGAGTCTCACAACCCTAAATTCCTTCCACATTCCTTACCCCTCAGATCTAAATATTTTCCTGAATGGGCTAAAAAAAAGGAAGATAAGTACAACGGAAGTGGATTTGGAAGCTTTGGTGACATACAAGCTTATTTCAGAGAGAAGGCGGAAAAAAATACCAGTGATTAAATGTTTGAATTATTATTCTCCTTATCGCCCATCTACTGAAACCTATTCAGTCCTACAACAACACACAGCTTCCACTGACATAGAGGTGGTGGCTGTGCACTGACTGAGAAGGGAAACTTGGTTTCCCTCTCCCCTGGAAAGCAAGAATTCTCCTACTGAGTGAAAGTTGCTGTTTACACTAAAATCTTGTTGCCATGGCGTTTCCAGTCCTGACATGACCATCTGTGGGAACATGTCCGGCTAGCAATTTCAACCATGCACACAGACTCCAGCGACCTGGCTCGATGACCCAGATCCAACTTTATTACAGCTTTTGCAGGGCTTATATAGATTTCATTGACCAATCAGATCATACTTCCTGGTTTCCAAACATATCCTTATAAGGTCATGGGCTTGCAGCATGATTGGTCCACACTGTGTGCTATGTAAATGAGGTGATTCTAGCTGAGTTATGTAAATGAGGTGTAGCTGGTTGAGCCAGCCGTCCAATTGTCTTACAAGATTGCTTCATCCAATCACATTACAGGATTTTACCGTCTAATCATTACAGGTTCTCAGCTGTTACTATGGGGAAGTTAGAAGTATTCTGAGAGGCTATGTTTCAGAGGTTTAAAGTGGAAGGCTGTCAGATGAGCTAGACTGCATTCTTATTGCAAGCAGGGTTCCAGTGGCTATATCCAGTGGCTTCCAGACCGCTCCAGGACACATAGCAACATTCTGCACTTTCTGTGCCTTTTTCCCAGACCTACAGGTCCTGCCAAGAATGCCCCCACAACCATCCCTTATTTACCTTAGCCCTTTAAAATACACAAAGCTCTTTCAAATGCCTAATTCTTACATTTAAACTTCTCAATAGCCAAGAATAAGGAAAACACAATCATGCCATTTGAGCTGAAATGAAAGTGAAACTCAGAGAGATTGGATGCTGTGCCCCTATTCACATAGTCAGTAATAAGTGAGGGTCTGCGTGCTCATGCCAGAGGCTCCTTCCTCTACTGGGTGGGGGCTCATTCTCATGCAACAAGGAGAGGACATAGAAAAAGAAGCATTTCGGGCAGTAGGGAGCCTCTGGGACTTTCTTGGAGTATGTGGTTCTCTGGCCTGCTCTGTAACAGAGAACATGGCCTAGATGCTTCCACAGCCCCTGCATCAGCATCTTGCCCCAAGGAAGAGTGGACAAGCCAGTTGGTGGACTTATAAGTGGTGCTCTGGCCCATCTCTGCAAGGTGACCTGGTAACTCAGCACTGACCTGTGCCAGGGTCTGAGACACTGGATGCTCAGCTTTCATCTTCCATGTTCTACCTACATAACCTGGAACAGCTTCTCCTCTGAAAGTGGTAGTAATATATTGGTTTCATGTATAGCATGAAAAGCTAAATATGAAAGTGGGTTGGAGGATGCATTGACCACTAAAGGTGTTGTGGCAGTCATGTGCTTATATTAATTTCATGATTGAGCTGTAGGGGTGGAGTCTAGCCTGTTAATCTGGAGATAGCCTTTGAGTAGCCAATGAGGCCTCCATGTGGGTATGGCTTTCTCCTGAGACTTCTGGGAAATCTCGCGATATTTCCCTGATGGAGATGAGAAACTATCTCCCCAGGTGTTGGAAGTTAGTCTCAGAGATGATGAATCATGGACAAGACAAGATGACAGTGTCTGAGGAGCTGAAGTTGCTGGAGGAAAAGCTACACAGTCTTACCTTGATGGAACCAGACCTCTGAAGCTGGAGAAGCCACCTGGAGAGCCCTGCCAGCACTGAATTGCTTCTACCAGCACTGGAGGCTGTTGATGGACCCTGAGCCCTGGAAACAAGGAGCCAGGGGAGACCCCTGCCGCACCGGGACTCTGTACCCACTGGCCTGTGACTTCGTGAGTCAGAAGGAGACATTATAGACTGATATCAGGCATATGGGCTAAAAATGGACTTATGACTTTGTACTGGACTGGATTGGGATGCTTTCTTAATGTGCTATTCCTCGTATATATAAACCTTTTCCCTATATTCACATGCCTGTCTATGAAATTTGTTTCTCTGGTCTACCCGGACTAACACATACACTAAAGTTCTCCCTATCCCTGACAGTAAAGTTCTGAGGACCTTGCGCCAGCACTCCTGTCACCACCCTCAGGTGCAGACCTGGACCTCTCTGGAGTCCTAACTGCTTGGTCCCAAAAAGACCAGCCTCATTCATCCAGGACAGGCATAACCTAAATGAAGCCAAGTCCCAGAGGTTCTTTTAGCTACCCACGTTGCCAGCCTGCTCAGAGACTCCCAGTTCCCCTCAGTGTAGAGAACACAACTCCAAGATTTCTCTGTCTGAAGTCCCCCAGCCTCTCTTGAAGCCCTAAGAGCTAAGGATTATGGGTATTACAATATTTGTCTCATTATACTTAGCCAGAAATTCAAGTGAGGCCTGGAAAGTGGCTTAGGGGCAATTCCATCCCACCACACCAAGGTGAGGCCCAGATAAGTGGGGGGTTCTGAAAGGGAACGGGGTTGGGGGGGGGGGGGGCTCCAGCAGGCAAGACTCTGACTCCACATCCCAGAGGGCATCTCTGCCCCTATCTGCTCTCTTTTGTCAAGAGTCTGTGTGTTGTGCTATAGAAGAGTTTTAGCTGTTAAAATAAAGTTTTATAAACCACCAGTGCAATCCAGGATTTTTCTCTTACAGAAGAGGAAATGGAAGCCTAAGAAAGAAGAAGTGTCTGACCCAGAAGTCATGGGAAAACAGATTCTAATTCAGACCCAAAGCAGGTTAAAATGCATGTGCCCCCTAGGAGGACAGTGCCCAGCATATCCACCCCAGACCTGCGGCCACAAACTCAAGGAAATGGCTTCTGTCAGTTTCTTCTCCACCTCTCCATGGAGACCCAGGGCCTCTTCTGCACTTGATTGCATTCATTCTGGATTTGAAGAGTATGGGGGGGTCCGAGCGGGCCCTTTCCCCAACAGCTGACTCCTTCATAAACACAAGGATCAGTGGCAGAGTCCCCCAGAGGAAAGAGCAACTGATGAGCAGGAGATGCCAATCTCTCCCACTCATGTGAGGCTATCCTTCACCAAGGCCAAAAGAGGGAGGTGATTTCAAGGCAGATGATTTCAAGGCAGGAGATGAGAATCAAGGATGAGGCTGCTGGGGCCAGGGCTGGAAGCAGGTCACAGAGCCTGGCAAACTCTGAAGGCCATAGGCTTGTAGGGGGAAAAGCCACTGTCAATCAGAAGGCCTAGTAGGTAGAACTAGAGTCTCCTGCAAAAAGCCAGCCCAGATGTTCTGAGGACACAGGAACCTCCAGACACGCACCCACAAGAGAAGACTGTCCCTGTGTGCCATGCAGTGTTCCTGCTGCTCTACTCTCAGCAATATCTGTGGTGGACGCAGTCCGGGTCCATATGCTGGCCCTGAGACCTCTCCTCCACTGAAGAAGATGTGCTCCCTGGAGCTGTGCTGTGCTTTCCTGCTGTGCTGCACCATTTCCAGCAGCCTGCTGGGCAGCTGCAGTGCCAGTGGGGTTTGTCCTCTCTGTCCCTGAAGAGGGAGGAAGGAAAGGGAAGGAGCAACCTTCATATGCACTGAAGGCTGCTGGGGATGCAGCCCTGGCAGGGAGATCTTGGCAGGGTGAATTCCTCACTCTGGGAGTCCTGCCAGTCCTTTGGGGGGTTAGTGGAGTGAGTGGATAGAAGCAGTAGAAGTGTCATCATGAAGAACTGCACCCTGCTGTGTGATGCTTCTCCAAGAAGAGCTTTCAGAACCCCTTTAGTAAACCTGGTTTCATAGAAGGAACATGAGCCTGGGTATTCGAAAGTTGGTTCTAGTCCTGTTTTCTCTGAATGCTCAAAGGCAAGTCCCTTCCCCCTCTGAGCCTCAACATCCACCCCTCTGCATAGGACTAACATTCCTTAGTGCTGATAGAAGGCAGAGCTCCAGACTGAGCCCCCCAGCATGATTTCAAACTCCTAGCAGCTAGAGTGGTGGCATGATTCATGGATGGTGCATTCAAGGGGTCCAGGAGAACAAGGTCCAAGTCCCCCTTGTCAGCCAGTACTCCCAAGCCCAACTTTCACAAAGTTTCTCTGCTCCAAAAGCTTCACTCTTCCAGATCTATCTCAACAGTTCCAAAAAGATGCCCAAGAAGGAAGTAGACAAGACTCCCACCCCACCTTACTCCATGTCGATCTTATGCCTTTCTCTCTGGGTCTCTGCCAAAAGCATGTCTTCTACACCAAGTCCCAGGTGCCCCCCTGGGTCTGGCTGTTGTGATTGCCTACTTCTCACTGTACCTGTGTCTGTCTGTCTGTCTGAGATATTGCTGTCCTCTCTCCATGTGTCTGTCCCCTTCATTATAGTCTGTGTCTGTCTTTCTCATCCTCAGCTGAGTGGCTGGCTGCCTCACCTCCATCCAAAGTACTTACCCCCATCTGTAATGGCACAGCCGTTTGACATCCTCTGTGTTGGAGATCAGCCTGACTCTGAGGACCCAATACTTTCCATATCTCTGCGGGTCAGTGAGTCTGCATGCACATATGTGTCTATCTGTCACTTTGTGTGCTTCCTTACCCATCTCCCTTGATATGGCCAGTGTGTCTCCTTGTCTGTCTACTTGCATGTGCTCGTCTGCTCCAGAATTTCCAGGTCCCTCAAAGCTGCTTTCTCTCAACAAACAGACATTAAACTCAATAAGGGGAAGTGTGAAGTGGAGACCCAAAACATCTGTAGACAATTGGACATTCCCTTACAGAAGTGCCACAAGAAAGAGACAAGCCAGTCAGGGTGCAATACAGCACCAATGAGACATACAGTTTTCCTCTGGTTCTTTAATGCTGCTGCCTACCCCCCACTATCATGACCTCAATTCCGCCTTACAAATCCAACTAGACCAGAGGATGTACACTGGTACAGATAAGAGCTCGCAACACAGGGAATCCAGAATAGATAAACCCCTCAGGACCAATACTGAGAGTAGCAATTGGGAGAGTAGGAAATAGGGAAGATGGGAAGAAAAGGGGTAACCGATCACTATGTTCTACATATAACCCCTTCCCAGGGGACAAACAACAGAAAAATGGGTGAAGGGAAACAGAGGTCAGTGTAACACATGAAAAAAATCATAAATTATCAAGGGTTCATGAAGAAGGGAGGTGGGAATGAGCTGATATCAAGAGCTCAAGCAGAAAGAAAAGGTTTTGAAGTTGAGAATGACAACATGTGTACAAATGTGCTTGACAGAATGGATATATATATGGATTGTGATAAGAGATGTAAGAACTCCAATAAAATGATTACTTTTATCTTGAACAAGGTGTTAGTTCAGGTAGGCTAGAGTAGCAAATTTATAGACACGCATATGGATATAAGGGAATGGTTTATATACAAAAGGGATGGAACACTGAGAAAACATCCCAACCCAGTCCAGTTCAAAGTCATAAGTCCGATATTAGCCCATATGCCCGATACCAGTCTATAATGTCTCCATCTGACTCATGAAGTCATAGGTGCAGACTCCCAGTGCTGGCAGGGGTCTCCCTATGGCTCCTCGCTTCCAGGGCTCAGAGCCCATCAAAAGCATCCAGTGGTGGCAGAAGAAACTCATCACTGACAGGGGTACCAACACGGCCTCTCCAGCTTCAGAGGTCTGGCTCCATTGGGGCAAACCCGTGTGGCTTCTCCTCCAGCTTCTCAGACGCTGCCATCTTGCCTTGTCCATGATTCATCATCTCCGAGACTAACTCCCAACAACCGGGGAGATAGCTTATCATCTTCACAAGGAAAATATCACAACATTTCCCAGAAGTCTCAGGAGAAAGCCATGCCCACACGGAGGCCTCATTGGCTACTCAATGTTTACCTCCAGATTAACAGGCCAGACTTCACCCCTACATCTCCATCATGAAATTAACATAAGCACATGACCGCCACAAACGAAAAACCAAAACACAAGTCTTGAGGAGGAGTTCTATTCTGCCCTGTAGGGTCACTGTGGGTAAGGATGAACATAATGGCAGTTGGTTTTGAAAACTAGCAAGCAGTCCTAACTCCCCCTGTTCTCCAATTCCACTAAAATTTGAATCTCACTTTGTCCTGCAAGCTCTGAGCCTTCTCTTTGCTGTGGCTGAGGTGAAAGAGGACCCAACCTTCCTGCCCAAGGTCACTGTGGGCCTTCAGACTTAAGATTTCTGCATCTTGGGGGTCTGGGCTCTGAGGAGCACACTGGCTCTTCTCTCCAGCCAGCACCAACCGATACCCAACTTCGACTGTGGGCCATGGCAACTGCTCCCGGGGGTGGTTGGAGGGATGCCATCGCCTGAGTTCAAGCCCATGGCTGGGCTGCTCTCTGTGTACAGAGTCCCTCAGATGAGAGAAGTACCTGCAGGGAGGAAGCACTGGCGCTCTAGTGGGGTGCATAAGCACAGCTAAGCCCTGGAGGGGAGAGAGAGAGAGAGAGAGAGAGAGAGAGAGAGAGAGAGAGAGAGAGAGAGTCTGGACTGTGAATCCCCTTCTAAGAAGAGGGGAATTGGCATTTGGGTTATACCTTCAGCTCCCTGATACTGGACTCTGGACGGTGGTGATATGTTTGTGGGTCTGTATCAGAATGACAAAGCAGAAACATCATATCCCGAATGTCAGTGTGAGGTTGCCAGTTCTGGTGGAAAAGGGCCATCCTTCTGAAAGCGTAATCTTTCTCTTCGTCTGGCATTAAGATGTCCTTCTCCTTGATGTTTTGGAATAAACAATGCTTTCATTTTTCCACTAAGCTCTCTTGGCAAAATACAGATTTGGCAGCTTTAGGCTAAACTCCCGAATGAACTGTTCTCCTATTTGTTAAGCAGCCTGGGACCCCTGGAATGAATGATCCCTGGAGACCCTTCCCTCTCTAACAGTGCAGGCTCTGAGGGCTGGTGGTAAGACATGATGTGCATTGCCCCTGAGTCCATTGAGGTTCCTGGTGTCCCACATGGGCAGAGCAGAGCTGGGTTCCTTAGAGTCTCAGGCCTTGAAAAAGCAGTCCGTCAGGCCTGTCTTCTGAGGAAATTCTGGGTGGGTCTTACTTCTTCATGGGTTCTGAGCCCCCAACCTTTCATCGAGTAAGCAAGCACCCAGCTGTTTCTGCTGCTCAGGGCTCCCTGGGCTGACAGCTGCACCGGAGGTGATAACCTGGTCAAGAGTCACCTGATTCCTCCTCCACATCCTTCCTGAGTTGGAAAGCTGAACAAGTTGTACAGTTGACCTGGACAGCTCCATTGTCCCCTGAGACATCACCTACCTAGGCTGTCAGTTGGGATCTTTAAGTGAATCCCCAAGAAACACTAGCTATCTTCCTGATATCCTTCTAGTAAAGCCTGAAATGCCACAGTTGGAAATCTTACCATGTAGATGCAAATATTTTATTCTCCAGAAGAGATGAATGGTTGTTTTCAGTCATTCACACCTTAGTTTAAATAAGTATATGAATAAGTATCGCATACTTTCTTGTACCCTATTAATTTAGAGTGACTTAATAATAATAATAATATTGTATAGTATTCACTGGACGTTTGGCATGCCCATAAACTTATTCTTGATATGTTATGTTTTTTATACAGTCGTAGGAAGATTAATTGAATTGATGCAAGCAAAGCCCTTGTAACAATGCCCAATGTATGCAAAAACCAAACCTATTGCCATTAAGTCCATTCTGGTTCACAGCAACTCTAGATCGCAGGGCTTCCCAAGCTGTAAGCTTTTACAGAAGCAGACTGCCCCATCTTTCTCCCATGGAGTGGCTGTGGGTTTGAACCACCGAACTTTTGGTTAGCAGCTGAAGACTTAACCACTGCACAACCAGGGCTCCATGTCTGGCTCATACTATTATTGCTGAAGGAGCCCTGGGTACCAACAAGGTCAGGGGTTCAAAACCACCAGCCATTTCAAAGGAGAAAAAGAAGACTATCTGCTTCTGTAAAGATTTACAGTCTCAGAAATCCTCCATCACTGTGGGTCAGAACCAACTCGATGGCAGTAGGTGGGCATTAGTATCACGCTTGTTATTTTTTCTATTATCTCATTTATTCCTCTGAACTCTGTGAGGTGGATGGTCGTCCCTTATATTCATCATGGCCATCCAGTAAATGCCAACTCAGGGGACTCTGTAGGGCCAAGTAGAACTGCCCTGTGGGTTTCCAGGAAGCTGTGGGAGTAGGAAACTGTGCCTTTCTCTCATGGAGCAGTTGGTGAGTTCAAACAGCAGCCCAATGAGTAACTATGTCACCAGGACTCCTTATTATTCCTATTCTACACATGGTGAAACTGAGACCGGAAAGGAAATGCCACTCGTTCAAATTCGCATAGCCAAGAAAGGGCATCTGGGGAGAGGAACCAAGGCAAATTGATTCCTTGGGGTAGGAGGAAATACCGTAGGAAAGAGGAGGGACCTTTGCCTAAATCAGAGACCACTTTGTTTGTTCAGGAAGTCAGTTGCCATCTGACCATGCGGACCCATGTGTGTCAGGTTAGAACTATGCTCCCCACGGCTTTCCATGGTTGTTTTTTCAGAAGTAGATGGCCAGGACTTTTTTCTGAGGCACTTCTGGATAGGCATGAACTTTCATTTACCAGTTGAGCAAGTTAAGCATCTGTGCTGCCCCCAAGTTTCTGGCTCACTTGCGCCTTGATTTCTCAATGTCAAAACTTATCGTAAAGACAAAACCCTTAACGTCTGCTTCCTCCTGCTTCTTCCATCTCTGCTTCATGGTACGTTCTTGAGCTCACTGTATTCCTTCTTAGAAAATTTTATACTTTGAGCTTCATCTGGTTTTTAATATTCTCTATATTATATATGTGTGTGTGTCATTATTGTATTGTGTCATTATTGGTAGCCTTCTTGACTCCCTATGACGTGTCTTTCTATGTTTTTTAGGTACATACAACCCCAAATAAGTAAATCTAAAGAGAAAATAACTAGAATAAGGGTGACTGGGGGGTACCGTGAGTGGGGGAGCTGACATAAAGGAGTTCAAGAAGGAAGAAAATGTTTTGAAATGGATTGTGGCAGTGATTGTACAACATTGCTTGATATGATTAAATTATGGAATGGTATGGTGTGAGTTTTGCTCCTAATAAAATGATTTGGAATAATAAGAAGATGAGGAAGAGGAAGGGGAGGAGGAGGAGAAGGAGAAGAAGGAGAAATATTGGTTTCTTGAGCCTGAACCGACAGTCTTTGAAGGCCCTGGATTTGGCACACATGGAAGGCAGGTGGGATAAAATGTAAAAACTAATGACAAAGAGGGGAGGGAGAGGCCCAAGTCACAAAGTTGAGGGCATGGGCACTCATGTGTATGAATCAGTGGTGCTGGAGTATTCTGGCAGGGAAGGATTGAAGCTGGCCATACGCTCAGAGGTAATACCCTGCTTCAAGGACTTCCTGTTGGCATTGTGTCCAGCCTCATTCCCAGACAACAGTCTGCTGAGGAAGCTATGAGCAGAGCCACAACCATGCAGGTGGTCTGTGTCAGGGCCTTCCAGGCCAAGTAGCACAGATGGAGCCATGCACTGCATGGGCTTCAAATGTTCGTGACACCCGCCTCGCTATCTGCCTTCAAACTTTCAGATGTAATCATCACTTAACAAGTCTCTCTGGCCGCCAAAGCCTTGCGGAACCTGGTGTCCTGCACCCCAGGAGAAGGGCCATTCCTGGAGGCAAAGATGCCAGTGCACGAAATGCTAAGCCATGGCAGGTGCGTATTCAAACCCCCTTGCCAGTCCCTGATCACCTGAGCTCACAGAAGCTGTAGAGCAGCAGAGGTAATATGGCCAAGGGACAGGCACTGACTTCAGAGTCAGAGCAGCTTGAGCTCTGGTCTCAAGATGCCATTTACATGTGATCTGTCTCTTGCTTTCCCTGAACTTTACCCCTCTCTTCTGTGGGGGTGGCATTGCTGTTAGTTGCCATCTAGGCCGTTCCACCTCTTGGCAAGCCCAAGGGCAAGGCCTTACCTGTCCCTCCACCTTCTTAATACTCAATGTGGTGTTTGACTCCGTTATTACATCTGCTGTGTATTTGGAGTGGCTTCCCACCTATTAGATCACGTTCTGTGGAGAGCCACAGGGTTTTCAGTGGTTACTTTTCAGAAACAGATTGCCAGGTCTTTCTTCCTAGTCTGCTGAAATCTGAAAATTCTGCTGAAATCTATCCACTGTGGACCTACTAGTAAGTCAAATACTGATGGCATGGCTTCCATGGCATTTTAGCCACATGGAAGCTAACAAAATACGATACACTGACAGATGTGATCACTTTCCTTCGTGGATCATCCTACATATCATTTAGGTTGTACATTCATTGTGCATGTACAATCGTAGCTTTCTTGTTGCTGCCATAACTATAGTGATGTGACAACAGAACTTCAAGGAAACTTAGAAATCAATTAGTCCAATCCCTTTCAGGGTATGTTGAAAATCTAAGAATTGGCAGAACCAAGAGAGAACCCAGTTGTCTTGATGCCCAAGTCACTACAAACCAAAGAAAGTGTACAGCAAAAACAGCATAAACTCTAATAGAAGCAGAAGCAATCCAACCAAAACATTAGGAAATCTATATGTTTATGAATTATATATACTATCCCACTTGAATTTATCCTGAGACCGCCAGTGTGTCTATCTTGAGTTGCCACACAAGCCAACACTCCATCCATTTTTTATCTGCTGCACAATGATGGGAGAAAGAGAAAGGAGGTGAATTGCCCCTCCCTCACCTAAAAGGTCATGCTCAAAGTAAAATGAGATAAGCTTGGAAGGGAAAATGTCTCAACCAACATCATCCAGAAAAGAACACTGAGTTTTGGGCTAAAGGAGTTGTGTCTGGAGGTGTAGTCTATTGTCAGTGTTCTACATGACCTAGAATAAATCTCTCTGACTCTCTGAACATTAGGTTCTTTGGTCAAAAGAACTGGAAGAAAATATGAGTAGTAGATATAGAGACACCCACTCCAAAGTCCTTGATGGTTTATCAAAGGACTGTGCTAGACATTTGTCTACCACTGCAGCCATTCCCAGAGAAGTGCAGTCCAGTTGTAAAGATTAAAGGATAGATAGAGATAGATAGATGATACATAGATAGGTAGATAGATGATAGATATAGAGATATATAACAAAAACATCTTAAACAAAAACATTTTCTAAAGTCATAAAGTACAAGACTTGCTGATTGAAAAGGGACAAGAGGAAATCAGTGGCAAGGAGGGTATGAGAGGCCTGGTAGGGAAGGTGGGGTAGAAAGGGGGAACCAATTACAAGGATCTACATATATCCTCCTCCCTGGGGTACAGATCACAAGGAAGTGGGTAAAGGGAGGCATCAGGTAATGCACTGTATGACAAAATAATAATAATTTATAAATTATCAAGGGTTCATAAGGGATCAGGGAGCGAGGAGGGAGGAGACAAATGAGGAGCCAATACCAAGGGCTAAAGTAGAAAGCAAATGTTTTGAGAATGATGATGGCAACAAATATGCAAATGTGCTTGGCATACAATGGATGGATATATGGATTGTGGTAAGAGTTGTATGAAATCCCAGTAAAATGATTTTTTTAAAAAGAATCTCAATTGCTCCCCCCACCCCCAAAATTGCAAGCATTTATTTGAATAATATTTATTAAATACACCTTCCATGCTGGAAAAAAAAAAAAAGGACTAGAAGAACCCCCAAGACAAATGTCCTGAGAAAGCCTTTTACCTTCAAATTGAAGACACTCCTGCAGACCTGCATCCAGCCAAATATTAGATCAGTCTATAAAATAAGCAATTTGAAGAATGTGTTCTTTGGAGCAGTCAACTCTATGAGTAAAACCAGGGCAACGTTTGCCCAAAACCACAGATGAGAAGTTAGGGACGGACAGGAAAGTGAGACAAAATGGAAGCAGGGAAACCAGGGAGGAGACAGAGAGAGTGCTGACCTATTTCAGGGATTGCAGCCAGGGCCCCAGAACAATTTTGTGTATGAACTACTGATTGGGAAAAGTAACTTGCTGCACTCCTAAAGCATAGAAAAAGAAAAGAAACAAAAACATTATCAACGAGTACTGAGCCCCGGTGGCATAGTGGTTGTGTGTGGGACTGCAGCCCACTGGGTTGGTGGGTCAAATCCAGCAGCAGCTCTCCAGGAGCAAGGCTGGGCCTCCTACTCCCACCAGAGGGCAGGGATGCCAAAAAAAATTATCAACCACACTACTGAGATGAAAAGATAATTCTTTGAAAGCACTATTGAGTTGTTGTCTTAGGTACTGATGATATCTAGCATAAAGTAGGCCATCAAGTAATTTGTGAGGACAGATGTAACATTGGCTAAAGAGAAGTTTATACCAAGGACTCAAGTGGAAAATATTTGGAAGTGAAGATGGCAACGTGTGTATAAGTGTGCTTGATACAAATGATCTATGGAATGTTCTAAGAGCTATAAGAACTCCCAATAAAATCATTGGGGAGGGGGGAAATTGGCTACAGCCATCTTTATAAGACCAGCGTGTCTGTGAGTTGATCTTAGGCAAAGCCCAAAACATCAATGAATTTGACCTTCATTTCCCTACCCCATTGATTAAAGTAAACATGGAAGATGAAAAAACATAGTTTGTTCTTCATTAAAGGTGTAGAGATAGCAAGTCTCCCTTCAAGTACCAGCAAGCACTGACATGGGAAACTGTATTGGAGGAACACTTTCCAGTGATGTGAAGAAGCTTCTGCTCTTTGTTCCCCAACACACACACACACACACACACACACACACATCTGTCTCAGGTGCTGCATAACACCCAGAAGAGTAACTTCACTACCAGAGCTCAAGAAAACGTTTTATTCACCAAAGATGAGGAGGGGCTGACAATGTTTGACATTTAAAAATATCTATGTCCTTCAAGACCAGAACAGGCACGTGGCCACTGTTGGGCACTTTGACCTCAGGGCACCTCTTGAAAAACACCTGCTAATAAATGACAGTGTAATTACCTGGGTAGATAAGAACTGAGACACTTGCCCCTAAGGACCAAGACTACCTAGCATCTCACATAGCCCAAGCACCTAGGACTACTTTTGTTGTTTTGTTTTTTAACTGAACTGATTTAGACTAATAGGTAATCAATATTTGTTTTTTTTTAATTGGGGGCTCATATAATGCTTATCACAATTCATACATCCATTCATTATGACAAGCATATTTGTATATTTGTTGTCATTATCATTCTCAAAACATTTTCTTTCTACTTGAGCTCTTGATATCACCTCCTCATTTTGCCCTCCCTCATGAACCTTGATAATTTATAAATTACTATTATTTTGTCATGTCTTACACTGTCTGATGTCTCCCTTCACCCACGTTTCCCTTGTCCATCCCTCAAGGAGGGGGGGCTTATATGTAGATCCTTGTGATTGGTTCCCCCTTTCTACCATACCTTCCCTCCACCCTACCTGTATCACCACTCTCACCACTGATCCTGAAGGAATCATCTGCCCTGGATTTCCTATGTTGCCAGTTCCAATCTATACCAGTGTACCTCCTCTGGTCTAGCCAGATTTGTAAGGTAGAATTGGATTCATAATAGTGGTGGGGAAGAAGTTTAAAGAACCAAAGTTGTATGTTTCATCATTGCTATACTGCACCCTGACTGGCTCATCTCCTCCCTGAGACCCTTCTATAAAGGAGAGCCCAGTTGCCTACAGATGGGTTTTGGATCCTCACTCTGCACTCTCCTTCTTTCACAATGATATGACTTTTGTTCTTTGATGCCTGGTACCTAATCCCATCAACACCTCGTGGTCACACAGGCTGCTGTGTTCTTTTCCAAGTGGACTTTGTTGCTTCTCAGCTAGATAGCCACTTGTTTAACTTCAAGCCTTTAAGACCCCAGATGTTATATCTTTTGATAGCCAGACACCATCAGCTTTCTTCACCACCTTTGCTTATGCAACCACTTTGTCTTCAGCAATTGTGTTGGAAAGGTGAGCATCATGGAATGCCAGATTAATAAAACAAAGTACTCTTGCATTGAGGAGTACTTGAATGGAAACCCAATGTCCATTGGTAGTCAATATTTTAATGGTGGTGTAGTGGGTAACATGTATTACTAACCAAAATGACTCTTTTGCGAGAGAAAAGGGGTTCTTTCTGTTCCCTTAAAGATTTGCAGCCTCAAGCACTAAAGCACTTCTACTCTGTCATAATCAAGTTACTGTGAGTCAGAATTAACACAATGGTAATAAGTTTGGTGAGGTCTTGGTTTGACCTGCGGGGAGAGGGAGGTCTGGGTAGCCAAAGATGGTGAAATCATTGATTTAGACAACTGAGACTGTTTATCAAACAAACCTTCTGAAACTTCTCTGTTGTTCCAAAAATAATTAATAGGATGGAAGAAAGGAATAAGAACTACTTGTAAAAGGAAAATACAACTAGCAAGCAAGAAGAAAGGTGTATATATATATATATATATATATATATATATATATATATATAATACACAATTAAAGTTTACCCTGAGAGAGTCCGTATGTCTATTTCAAGTTTCTATCTTTGCAGATTTCTCTCAGGAAATAAACAACTGATGTCAAGCTTTTTAAAATAATGGACAATTACCCAAAGAATTCCATTAGCCCTTTTCTGGAACCCTAAGTATTTAAGGACACAAGATGGACTTCTAATCTAAGTGTGTTTTTATCTCACCTGTCATGCCATGCCTCCTCAAATTGCCTCTAATATACCAAAGCAGAGATGAACACCTCTTCCTCTGAGTGCTACTAGCATGTTCCACGTGAGTCAATTATAAGAGTCATTGGAGTGGGGTATTTCTACTGCTGCCCTCGGTGATTTAGAATGGGTTCTTTTGGTGTCACTTTGTTCAAAGCTATCTTTTTCCACAGTGTCACACCCTGGGAGAAGGGAACACACAGCAGAAGAGTGCCGATGGAGAAATGGTTGTTGGGGTCTTCATTGGCACTGTCTCCAGTGCTGCACACTAACTAGCAATAATCTTTCTCTCACCCGCTTCTCCTTCCACAGATGTTTTAGCTAGTCTCTCCAAGGAAACCCATTCAGCAAGAAGAATCTGAATCTCAAGAGTTCTCAACAGGGTGGTTTGGGCCCTAGGGGGTGTTTATCTTTGTCTGGAGACACAGGGAGACTTAGTGTCACTGTAGGTTAGGTGTTGAGCTGTTAACCTTAAGGTCACAGTTTAGACATGTCACAAGATGTTTCATAGGAGAAAGTTTAGACTGTTTGCTCCCCAAAAGATTCACAGTCTAGATAGGGTCACAGTTCCTGGAACTGACTCATTGACAGTGAGTTTTGTTTGAGGATCTTGTGGGAGAGACAATTGAGGTTCCCAAAACTGGAATTGAGTGGGTAGGAGAAATCAGGAGAGAGTCAAATCCCCTATTATACACAGAACAGCAGTCCACAACAAAGAACTATCTGATCTCGTTAGTAGTATGACAGTTGAGAAACCCTAGTGTAGTTGCTTGGCTACTATTTGTAGTATTTTTTAATAAGATGCTGTGGTTAGTCCAGCTCTTAAGGTTTGGGCTGGGTGAGAAATGAGTGAGCTGAAAGACAAATGAAGGTTGCGATCCCAGAGTGGAAGACAAGCTTCTCTGTTAACATTTCAGATTATCCCCCACTCACTCGCATTTGTTATGCTGTCACAATGGTCTAGGCACTTTGCCTGAACTTCACTTACATTGTTTCTTTTAATCCTCACATAATTCTCAAAATAAATACTACTTTGAAATAGTAAACTATGAAAGAGAAAGAGAAAACAAAAGCTTATGAAGGTGTATTAGACAGGGTTCTCTAGAGAAACAAAACCAGGACACTAATAACTTTATATATATATTTATATATATTGTATATATTTATATGGATAGATATTTAACATAAGAAATAAATAATTAATCTATGAAGCAGTATGAATGGCTCGGTGCAACTCCCTTGCAGGAGACAGCTAATACACTGACAGTTCTTCAAGTCTTAAGGGTTGCCAGGTAAACCTCTGTAGAGAAATTCAGGCTATCTGGCCACAGGCAGCAAACTGTAAGGCAAGTCAGCAACAGTCAGCCAGATGACAGGGTCCGACAGTTCAAGAGATGTATATTCCAGTAGAGTGTCAAAGCAGACCTTGAAAGAAACTCAATTTACAGTGACACAAGGCCACGGATCAGGTGTTCCCCTGGTAGTGTAGCTTGCAAATTGAGGAACAGAAAAGCAAGGCAGCTGGCTACACGCTGGTCCAAAGATCCAAGAGCAAGAGAGAGAAAGGTGAGGTTCACCAGGCCATTTATATATCTGCCCTTCAATTAATCTCACATGTGTCCATTGGCCATGCTATCACAACAAACCTACCTATCTTCATTGGCCATGCTGTCACAACAAACCTACCTATCTTCATTGGCCATGTTGTCACAACAAACCTACCTATCACAGAAGTTAATCTCAAGGTAACCCCAGCTCACATACAGTAGAACCAGAGTTCAAGTCCAAAGCTACTTTTCCCTTGAACTTTCTTGATCTCTCTACCAGGCAATGACATACTTGATCACTCAGGCCATTCTTACTTGTTGCTCTTTTCCTGTTTTGTACAGTGCCTGTTGTATGGAGCATACTGATAACTATTTGAGCAATAAAGATTGAGAAGAGGAAGCAAAAGAAAACTAAAAGGAGGTTGTGTTCTAAAAGGAAGAATGAGGATAGCAGAAGAAAGAGAGGGAGGGATTCCATAAAGTGAGAATGATGTGGCTTATTTGTCTAAGATTCGATTACACATATGCTACTCAATCTCCCCTTCGGGTTCCTCATTGCCCTCTCTCCTCTCATGTATGGGTTCCTTCCCTCTATTTGCAATGAAAAATATCCCATGGGAACCAGAAAATCAACTCAATTTACACACCAAACTGCTGCTACCACTGCCTCCAGTGTCCAGCAGAAGAAATCACCAGGACAGTAGGTAAGAAGGGAGACTGTTTCTTGGGCAGGAGTCAGCCAGCCAGCAGCTACAGAGAGTTTGGGGTAATGTGTGATGCATCAAAAGAAGATGTTTTTAAAGGGAAAGAAAAATGCAAGGGAGAAAAAGCCAAAAAGATGAAGTCCATGCATCCTTCCCATGTGCCTGCCTGGAGCTATCAAAGATTAGGAGCCAACTCTTTCATCAATGTTGTTGTGTGTTGTCTAATCATTTCTACCTCTAGAGACCCTATGTATAACAAAATGAGGCACTACTCAGTCTTGTGCCATCCTCTCAAATGTTTTAATAGCTGAGCCCATCAGAAGCTGCTGTAAGTTTGTCCAAATCCTATGGCTAGTTTAGTGTGTGAACAGACTAGGTAGTCCACAAATGATTTTTCTCCATCTCTCTAATGACTTCGTCTGTATTTGACTAAGATGTAATTCATGCAGCAGATACCAAAAGGTACCTCCTGTATGCA
Organism: Nesogale talazaci; assembly: GCA_004026705.1. Lineage (NCBI taxonomy): Eukaryota > Metazoa > Chordata > Mammalia > Afrosoricida > Tenrecidae > Nesogale > Nesogale talazaci. The sequence goes on along the minus strand of PVJH01000056.1, from coordinate 362,010 downwards.
CTCATTGTGGTAGATGCGAGGGATAATCAAACACTTTATTACTGAGTAAATCCTAAGTCATGGTGAACCAATATGGTATAGAGTACAACTATAATCTGTACAGTTTTCAAGAGTGTGACCTTTCAGAAGCAGATGGCCAAGTGTTTGTTCTGAGGCACTTTTTGTTGGCTTCAAATCACCAAACCTTCTTTACCTTTCATTTAGTGAGTAAGGTCTTATTAACTATTTATTACGAAGTTAAAATAATAATAAGTCACAGCCCCTAGACTCATAGCATTCTTGATCTGTTCCAGCAGAATGATCATTGTAGCCCCCACACTGAGCACCAGAATTAACTCAGTGAAGAAAATTGACTCTCAAACAAAATTAAATGCCCTAATAAAAGTTCAAATATCACACTACGAAAGCACAGAGAAACAACTTGTTGTGAAAATAATATGTAGGATGGCTGAGCCATGGAGGCCTAGTGATTGTGTGCGGGACTGCGGATTTGACGGTTCAAATCCAGCAGCAGCTCTCCAGGAACAAGGCTGGGCTTCCTATTCCCACCAGGGCAGTGATGCCACCAAAAAAAGATAACATGTAGGGAAACTTTTTATGGCAAGAGGTTGTTAGGTGACAAAGTATCATTTCTAACTCAAAGTGACCCTAACAGAACAAAAAACACTGCGCCATTCTACACCATCTACATGGCTGATGTGTTAGAACCCATACTAATATGCATTACAGCTTTCCATCTCATTGAGGGGCTTCGTTTTTGTTTTGTTTTGTTTTGTTTTTTGATGATTCCCAACTTTACCAAGCATGATGTCTTTTTACAGGGACTAGTTTCTTTTAATAACTTGTCTAAACTACATGAGACAAAATCTCACCATCCTTACATCTAAGAAACATTCTGACTGTACTTCCTCCAAGACAGAACTGTCTGTTCTTCTGGTAGTCCTTGTTATTTTCACTATTCTTCGCCACGACCATAAGCCAAATGCATTGCTTCCTCTAGGGTGTTCCTTGTTCATTGCTCAGGTTTCACATGCATATGAAGCAATTTGTGCACAAGGCGATATCTTTGTTGTCTAACGTTTTTAAGAGGTCTAACGCAGCAGATTTTCCAAACGCAATCCATGCTTTGATTTTTGTTTTGACTGTTGCTTTTTCCGTAAAGAGGTAGTCTCAGAAACCCACAGAAACAGTTCTATCCTGTCCTATTGAGTCACTTGGCATTATTATCGACTCAATGGAACTGAGTTTGGCCTCCATGAGCACTGCTTGTCTTTCAGTAGCAAGGTTGTATCATCTGTATATCATAGAATGCTAATGAGCTGTCCTCCAATCTTGATGCCGCTTTCTTCTTCGTTTCGTTCAGCTTCTCAGATTATTTTATCAACGTATATATTGGAAGGATACAGTGCTGACAAACACCTGTCCTGATTTTAAATCATGCAGCAACCTCATGTTCTGTTTGAATGACTCCTTTATAGTCTATGTTCAGGTTCCACATAAACACAAGTAAGTTTTGGAATTTTTCAATGTTACTATAATCTGTATAAACCACACCATTGAATGCATTTCCATAGTCAGTAAAATACAAGCAAACCTCTTTCTGGTGTTCTCCATTCTCAGCCAAGATCCAGCTGATGCCAGTGATGATGTTCCTTGCTCTACACCCTTTTCTGAATCCAACTTGAATTTCTGGAATCTCCCTGTCAATGTGGTTCTGCAACTGTTGTTGATTTTCATTATCATCAGCAAAATTTAATTCTGACGCAATATTAATGGCAAAAAAAAATTGCAACCCATCTCTCAATGAGGCAATTCCAACTTGTGTTTCTCAGACTCTGGATCTTTAAAGGAGCAGAAAGTCGTTAAAGGAGCAGAAAACCTCATCTTTCTTCCATGGAATGGCGGATGGATTTGGACTGCTGACCTTAGAGTTGGCCTTCCACTATGCCATCAGGGCTCCTGATCAATATTGCTGATACCATTTACTCATTTCATTATTTTATTCGATCATGTTGCTGTACATAGATCGCTTCCTGTCAGTTGGCCAGGTAGCCATCTTCCAAATTTCTTGCCATAGATTCAAAAAACTCAAACTCACTATTATCCAGTCAATTCCAACTCATATCAACCCTAGAGGCTAGGGTAGAATTGTCCTTATAGATGTCTAAGACTGTAACTTTTTATGAGAGTAGAAAGCCTCAATTTTCTCCACAGAACACCAGACCACCAGTGTAGATGAGCAAATGCTTTCGGCATGGCAACAGTTTATTGAAATTTATCAGTGTTCCATCAATTCCAGCATCCTTGTTTTCTGTTCATTCCTTCAGTGTACTTGAACTTCTTCCTTCAAGAACATAAGTTCTTGATCATATGCTACTTCTGAAACATTCACCAATTCTTTTTTGACCAGTGACTCTGTATTTCCCATCCATCTTCTTTTGATGATTCCGAGATTATTCAACATTTTACTTACAAGATTTTTCAATGTTACAACGGAAGACTTAATTTTTTCTTTAGTTCTTTGAGCTGGAGGTATGCTGAGCCTGTTTTTCCTTTTTCGTTTATCTAATTCTGGGTCTTTTCATGTTTCCTTATAATCCTTTACTTTATCTGCCTTTTGAAATTTTTTGATCTTTGCTTTTACTTTATAATTTCTTCCTTTGTGTATGGTGCTCTGGATGTCATTCCCTGACTTGTCAGTTCTTCAGTTATTAGTGTTCAGTATGTCAAATCTGTTTTTGAGATGTTCTCTGAATTCAAGTTGTATACTGGAGGTCATATTTGTGCTCTTGTGCACTTGTTTTAATATTTTCAGCTCCAACCTGAATTTATGAGCAATTTATAGCCTATTCAACAGTTGACCCCTGGATTTGTTCGGGATGCTGATATTGAGCTTAAATCATCTCTTGCCAAAGACCTTAGTCCATTTGATTTGTGTGAGTTCCATTTGGAAAGATCCAAATGTATACTTGTCTTTGTGTTGTTGAAAGAGCTATTTTTCATAAATACATAGTAGCCTTGGAAATTTTTAAATTATTGGAAGTTCATGGGGGAAGAGAAGGGTGAAGGGAAAATATGTGGAGTTGGAATTAAAAAAATAAAGAACTAGAGGAAAGAGGGAAAAAGAAGTTAATGCTGGAGCGGTTCAAGTAGAAAATGTAGATGAATGTGGCAACATGTGTACAAGTATGCTTAATATGAATGATGCATTGAATGTTGTAAGAGCCCCCAATAAAATCTATATTTAAATATATATAAATAAATAAATTTTTAAATGATTAATCTGGAAGGCATCATGCTATGTTAAATGAGACCAGTGCAAAACTACAAATGTTGTATGAAAATACTATTATAAGGAGTCAAGAAAAGGTTTCCAAGCTAAAAAGAATTGACTTTGATGATGCTCAGGGCTAGGAGGGAAAGGGAAGGAAGATTAAATCACTGGCTAGAGAACAGATTGATGCCCCGGCCTGCAGGTCCGTAATTCGCAAGTCCTGGAAGGAGGAGCGGGAATTTGGGGGACAGGAGATGTGAGTAATGGAGACAAGACAGGATTCTGATCAAGTCTCATTGGGCAAAACTCAGAGTATATATAGCCAATGGTCAAGAGTAAAGGTCACAGCTTATGCTAATGAGATAAAGTCAACAGGGGGCCAATCCTGGATGAGTGCCAAATAAGGCACGCAAAAGGGGCTGTAGTCCTCAAAGACGTCCGTATGCTAATAAAGGTATACAGGAGTGAAGCGGGCAACTTATAGCAACCAATCACAAAGCTGCAAGTCAAGACAAGCAGAAATGCCTTATCTATAAGCCTAGGCAATTAGCATGTTAACAAGTGAAGGTCAGTTCAGTCTGCAAGTCAAGCTTCAAAGGGCAGGGCTGTTTACAGTTATAAAGATAATAGACTGAGCTGAGCCCTGGTGGCATAGTGGTTGTGCGTGGGACTGTGGCCCACTGGGACAGAGGTTCAATTCCAGCAGTGGGGCTGGGCCTCCTACTCCCACCATTGGAGAGCAGTGATGCCAAAAACAAACAAACAAACAAAAAAAGATAATAGACTACTAAGTTCAGGCAACAAACAGTAACAGAGTTCAGACTAGTGACTGTAGCAAGGTCAAGCATGTCCAGGCTGGATGGCTCCAGACAGATTGATGTTTACTCTGGGAATAGAAATACAAAATTCAACCAGAGGGGGATAAGCAAAATATCATGGAATTAAGACATTAGCAGGGTCAATAAGTTGTTGAAGGTAAAACTGAGGGTCTGCTCTGTAAACTTCCACTTAATTCATAATAAAGAGCTTAAAATAAAAAAATTTCCCTGGGAAAAGTGGGGATGTGGGGAATATACCCACTCAGTGGTAGAACATCATTCCCAGGTGGTATGAATAGTTAAGCACATAACTACTAACGAAAAAGTTGTGGTTTAAACACACCCAGAGGTTCATTGGAACACGGGCTTCATCATCTTCTCCCAAAAGATCCCAGTCTTAAAAACTCTCTGGAGCAGTTCAACTCTGCATACAGGAGGTGTGTGTGAGTTGGAATCAACACAGCAACAACCAACAGCAACAACCCATTTGAAGAGAAAGAAGCAGAGAGACTGAGAGCAATAAGGAAGAAGAAATTCTCGGATTTGGAGATTAGGAATACAGTTCATCAGAGCATCCATGTACATGGGGAATTTTTATTTGTTTTGACTTGTTTTGTTTTAACTAAATAACTTTTCTCTAACTCTCTCCACTGACAGAACTTGCCGTAATAATTTTAAGTACAGGTTTGGGGAGTGGATGTCTGGAATACTCATATATTCCCATTTGACTCTTTACTTGCTTTGGCTATATCTCCATGGAGTGGCTGTCTGGTAGAATTTTAGTCTTCTACATAGAAGAGTCTGCCAAAAGGACAGGCAAATCTGTCTTGGAAAAAATATGGCCCAAGTGCGCCTTAGAGGCCAGAATGGCCAGACTTCATTTATTGATTTTGAACATGTTGTCAGGAGAGACCAACTTCTCCCCTGGAAAAGGATATCATGCTTGGTAAAGTAGAGAGATGGCGACCAAGAGGAAGTCCCTCAACATGAGGTATTGACACAGAAGCTGCAACAATGGCCTCAAGCAAGAAACCACTCTGAGAGTGGCACAGAAGCTGGCAGCGTTTCACCCTGCTGGGCATAGGCATACAGTGGTGGGAACCAACTGACACCCCACAACAACAACATGTAGGAGACCCAGACTTATTTCTTGCCGATGCAACTCTTGTGGAACTACCCCCCGCTGTCAGTGAAGCTTCACATATTGCTCTAAGGCTGAACAGATTTCAGCAGAGCTTTCGAACTAAGACAGATGGAGAAGAAAGTACTGATAATCTACTTTCTAAACTCAGCCATGAAAACCCTACAGATTGCAACAGTCTGATCTACAACGAATCATAGGGATGGTTTTGTTCCATTGTGCAGGACGTCACTATAAGTTGACAGCCAGCTCAATGATAGCTAACAGAGCACCGAGAAAATAAGCGAATAAGGAGGCCAAATGATCATATGTGCCTGTCCCAGAACTCCAGTCACCATGTCTGTCCTGAAAATCAGTAAGGCATGCAAACCTCAGATATGTTCTGTCCTTGAAGTGGTTTGGAGCAGAATATCTTCATTTTCTAAAAGAGAAGAAAGAAGAGAGGAAGAGAGGAAATCTGCATACATTGCATCACCCCATAAACAATTCTTAAGTTAAATATACTGATGATTGAATAAATCCATAAATTAATTAGCTCAGGCCATGCATTATGACATTGCTACAAAGGTTGTTCCATTCAAAAGGATGAATGCTGAAGAGGAGATGTTAGAGTTCCCATAGGTTGTTACTTCCATTCTTTTTTGCTACAGTTTGGTTCATGATAAGCCACTGTTGTCAAGATTCCTGCCATCTGGGTCTTTGGCCCTAGCTCTGAGGACATCAGGCAATCTGAAGGTTCGTTATAATGAGACAGAACACACTGAGCTGGCTGGGGAAAAGCCAACACAAGTCATGTAACTGCTTGACCGTGGTAAAGATCCTCCCAAATTCCTTGCTCTGCCCTGACACCGTCTTCTTGTTCACTCTTCAGAATAGCACTATGTGTCAGAAGTGTCCTGAAGATCAATGAGAAGAAGAGCAGGACATCCCCCAAACTCTTAAATTCTTGTCCTTCTGCGAGCCCCTTGGCACAGTGACAGCTGTCTGCATGGCCCTGCTCTCCCTCCTGGCTCTGGTCATCATAAGCATCTTCATCTGGCACTTCCATACCCCCATCACCTGAGCCAATAACCACCAGCCAAGTTACCTCCTCCTGGCTCCTTGGCTTTCTGTTTCCTCTGCCCCTTTCCATTCAATGACCATCCAGAACCTCTCATTTGTGATGTGCATCAGGAAGCTTTGGGAGTCACCTTCACAGTCTGCATGTCCACTGTGCTGGCCAAGACCATTGTAGTGGTGGCAGCCTTCCATGCTACCCAATCCAATGCCAAGATTAGGACGTGGGTAGGGCCAGACTTCCCTGGCACCATCCCTCTCATCTGTTCCTGGTCCAGGCAGCCTTGCCTGCCCTGTGGGTGATTGGATGGCCTCCAAGGCCTGTGAACTCAACAAAAGCTGGGCCCACCATGACAGTGACCTATAAGGAGGGCTCCTTGGGCCTGTTCTATACCAGGCTGGGAAGTTTAGGCTTGCTAGGTCTAGTCAGCTTTCTGGTGGCCTTCCCTGCCTGCAGGCTGCCTGACACCTTCAGTGAAGCCAAGTTTATCAAGCTCAGCATGTTCATCTGCTCCTGTGTCTGGGTATCCTTCGTCCCTGCCCACATGAGTGCCCATGGCAAAGACACAGTTACAGTGGAAGTCTTTGCCATCTTGGCATCAGGAGCAGGACTCGTGATCTGTCTCTTCTTTCCCAAAAGCTACATCATCCTGCTCTGCTCCAAAAAGAACACAAGAGAACAAATGCTTGACAGACATCATCTCAATGGGAAAAAAAAACAGAAGTGGACAACAGGGAAGCCTTACTTGAGCCCATGGCCAGGGGACTACTCATCTTCTGAGTCACACACACTCGTCTGGACCTCTCCTGTCACTTGGCTGCTTTGGTATATTGTTTCAGTCAATGCTGGCAAATATTGTGACATCTGATCAATTCATTTGTGACCTTTCAGCACTCAACCAGTACCTTGTACCTGGAGGAGACAATATGCTTTCTTGATGAATGAATAAGTCAACTTAGCAAAGTAGGATGGAAGAGACCTTCCATAGGAAGCATGGAGTGACTGACTAAGTGGAGTAGACAACCTGGTTTCAAATCGTCTTGACTTCTTCACATTATAGCTATATGAATCTGGGTAAGTGGCGTAGACTAGACTCCTCCATGTAAAATGAGACTAAGTCCCTTTTCAAGATCATTGTGATACTGCAAAAAGAAACTACATAAAGTGCTTAGTTCATATTAAATGCCATGCACTGTGCTGAGAGTATTTTAGAACCTTTAATGCACAGCCCACCCGCTCCTTTCATACACAAAGGTACTAATACCAAGAGAGGAAAGAAGCTCACCCAGGGCACCCTTGTGGTACTATGATCAGGATGAGAGTAGTACGAACTTACTGGGGCTATCAATGAGGAGCAACTTAATTAGGATTTAGACTCATAATTAATATTTAAACTACTCTCTGGCACAGACAGTTGCCATGGAGTTTATTCTAACTCATAATGACGTTCTGTGTATCAGAGTAGAACTGGGCTCAGTAGGGTCTTCAATATCCGTTTTTGTTTTGTTTTCTTTTTGTTTTTTGTTGTTAGTTTGTTTGATTGTTTGTTTGTTTTTGTATAAGTACAACCAAACCTTTCTTCCAAAGTGTTTCTCTGTGAACCCAAACTTCTAACCTTCTGGTTAGCAACTAAATATGTTAACCATCTGTATCGCTTACATGCCATTTGTAAGGTTTAACTATGTGTCTATTTTAAAATGTAGTAAAATTATAGAGTGGTACCATCTGGATCTCATGATTCATTGCTGAATAAGTGATATTTTTATGAGAACCTTGCTCCAACAAAGGCCTTGGAAATAAAGGAAAGAACAAGGAGGCAAAGGACATTTATAGAGTATAAATACAGGCATGTACATATGTAAATATATTTATTTATAATGACAGGGAAATAGATCTATGTACATATATTTATATGTTACATATTAAGGTAGCAGATAGTCATTGAGCCTTTACTCAAGTACTCCCTCAACACGAGAACATTTTGTTCTAATAATCCTTCCCAACATGATTGCTGAAGACAATATGGGTGCATAAGCAAATGTAGTGAAGAAAGCTGATGATCCCTGGCTATCAAAAGATATAGTGTCACCAAAAAATGTTGTCCCAAAAAATGTTGCAATTTAAATAAGGAAGAAAGAAGAGTCTTAAAGTTGTGCAGAGAAACAAGCAGCCATCTAGCTGGGAAGCAACAAAGCCCACATGGAAGAAGCACTTGAGCCTGTGTGAGCATGTGGTGTCAATGGGATCAGGTATCAGGCATCAAAGACTCAGAATTAAAAAATCATATCAATGTGTATGGGGGAGCATGAAGTGAAGACCAAAAACCCATCTGTAGAAAATTTGACATCCCCTTACAGAAGGAGCACAAGGAAAAGACAAGTCGGTGGTCAGGGAACAGTATAGCCCCAATGAAGCACAACTTTCCTGGCACTCTTTGATGCATCCTCTCTCTCTCTCTCTCTCTCTCTCTCTCTCTCTCTCTCTCTCTCTCTCTCTCTCTCTCCCCCCACCCCCATTCTACCTTACAAATCCAGCTAGACCAGAACATGTACACTTGTACAGAAAGAGTTCACCACACAGG